>PVIC010034302.1:0-19663 GCA_004025085.1 Thryonomys swinderianus
TGGTTCTGGTGCCTGCCTCGCAAGCGCAAGGTCCTGAGTTCGATCCCGGTAACCACATACAATGCTGGGCGTGGTAACTCACGCCCACCAGCCATCAATACCACATATCACAGTGCCGGGCGTGGTGGCTCAGGCCTGTAATCCCAGCACTCGGAAGGCAGAGGCAGGAGGATTGCTGAGTTCGAGGCCTGCCTGGGCTCCATAGTGAGCTCAGGGCCAGTCTGAACTACAAAGCAAGACCCTGTCTAAAAATAAATAAATAAATAAATAAAAAATAAAAATGAGGATAGACCCTGTGGCTAACCTTCTGGGCCACTAGGGTGTGTTCCCTCCCCGACTGTTCAAAAAATCCTGTCTGCAGATCAAGTCACCAAAAAAATAACAAAAGAATCAGTGGGGTGTATACACATTTGTTCCAGGTACCAGGAAAAACTCATTTCAGAGTTAACCAGCCAGAAAAGCATTGAAAACTGGATTTCACTGAGGTCAAATGAAGTAAAAAGCTGTATAATTACTTGCTTGTTTTGTGGACACTTTTTCAGGATGAGTAAAAGCTGACTATACTCAACCAGAGACTGCTACTGTAAGTGCTGCTCCAAGAGCTCATCCCTAGATTTGGCCTCCCATGCTGCCTGGGGTCTCATAGCGGCTTGGCCTTCACGGCTCAAATATCCAATTGTTGGTGAAAGCCTTGAACATAAAGTGTGAATTACATTGTGCCCATCACCTGACAAAGTTCAGCATAAATAAAGAAAATAAATAAAACCTTAAAAGAGAACTTGATTTGAAAACTGGTGATAGGTGACTTGGTTCATTCCCTCTTGCCTTGTTACAAGTCTAGAACACTACCTTAAAGTTATATATGAGAGGCCACACCACTTCTCCCTAAAGTAAAAATAAAGTCACTAGCTGTTTTTTGGTCCAGTCCCTGCAAGCCCTACAGGATATCCAGCTTGATATCCACAACAGCATTCATACCAGGAATACAAGACTTCATCCTTGTCCACAGACACCCCTCCAAAATTCTAGAGCCTCACTGAGAAGGACCTTATCCCTTATCCTGTGGTACTGACAACTTCCTTGATGGTCAAAGTGGCTAGAGTCACAGCCTGAATATGCCACTCTCACATCAAGCCAGCATCTCTGAAAGATGCCACAGAAAATCAGAGGTCCTCAGCTAACCAGGCAACCTAAAGGTAAGACTGGGCCAAGAGGCAGGGTCATAATTTCGTTGTACTAGGGGGACATATGGAACCATATAAAGGGGATGCTGCTATCCCTTATGCCTCACAGATAGAAATTTGAGCATTTTCATGTCTAAAACTTAGCAGGTGGCATTGCTAAAGCACAGTAAAAAGGCAGTGTATTAGTATGTTAACTTTAGCAAAAGGTCACAATGAGATAGGAAATGCCACAACTTAGGGCAGTCCTTTGGCCAGAGGGTCAATAGAATATTTCCATGTTTTAGTGGTTCCCTAAACTACTGTTCTCTTTGCTTAGTCAGGGTACTTGGGGATTATGCTGTAAAAGATATTTAAAAATTGAGAGTTGATTATTAAGGTTCATTCCAGCTGATCTTCAACACCCCTGACATTTACAGAATATGTTTTGGATGTGATTAAAAAGTACTTTAGTGATGACACTTAAGCTTACTTATTATGTCAACTGTTTTCAGAGACTTGGAGACCATGGGACTATGAGAGTTTTGATTGTATCAGCTGGACAGGTCCTGATACAATAGCTCCTTGAGAAGTTGATGTTTTTAAAAGATCACCCCAGGCCTCCCTATTATATAAGAGTAGCCACAACCATAGAACCTAGGGTAGCAAACTCTATGTGTGATAGTATATATGCTACCTCTGGTGTGGTATTACAATAGACAAAGGGGACAAGAACACTTAGAGCCATGAACTAGCTTCCACACACTTCACTGAGTATCGAGGGCAGCCCCTGTTTTGGTTCCTATACTAGTAGGACTGGGAATAGCCATATCTGCAGCCATAGGGATAACTTCTTTAATTACACAGGACCAAAATTTCAAAGATCTGAGCCACCAAGTGACACAAGACTTAGAATACTTAGAAGACTCAGTGTCTATGCTAGAAAAACAAGTGGACTCATTGGCTGAAGTTGTGTTGCAGAACCAAAGAGTGTAGACTTATTGTTTATAAAAGAAGGAGAGTTGTGTGTGGCACTAGGAGAAACCTTTTGCTTTTATGCAAAGCAGTCTGGAATCATTTGAGATACTTTAGCCATGGTAAAAAAAAAATTAAAAGACAAATATTAAAAAAGGAGTCAAAGATGGTACCAGTCTATGTTTAATTGGTCACTGTGGGCAACAACCTTAACATCTGACAGGGCCAATATGTGTCCTCTTATTATTGCTCATGATTGGGCCTTGCATTTTCAACTCTTTGACCAAGTACATCAGACAGAGTAAACTCCATATAATTAATAGTGGTGAGGAAAAGATATAATCTTCTTCCTATAAGAGAAGACCAAAATGAATCAAATATTTGATTAAATTTACAAGAACCAGTGGGGAATGTGAAACTCAGCTTGACATAAAAACAGTCATTTTGTTTAAAACTTCTACTTTGTATCCTGTAAACCTCCCTGTGAATGAGTACTTGTCTCCTTAGGAACTGTCCATCCAACTGATGGGTGCAGCCACAGATTGTGTTTTTAGAATGCACTGTTCTACAGTAACACCTTAGAAGCAATGCTTTTAAAATGCTGTCACCATAGTAATAGAATGATCTAACCATTGTTATTGGCTTTTGTAACTCACTTCTTCATAGAAACCTCCTAGTAACAGGTGGGGGGGTAGTAGATTTTGCCTGTAAGGACTGTGACTTAGTCAAACACAGGGCCCTTCCTCCTTGGCTTGTTCTAGGAGGAATGGACCCAGCTGGGTAATAAAGTTCTTGGTTGGACTTTAAGATCATGTCATATCCTGAGAGATTGTCGCTTGATGGGACTTGGTCCCAACAGATGACACAATGTAAAGTAATCTAAAATTGATGGGAATAACTGAACAATCAGAAATACACAAATGGCATAACACATTTTTACAGAAATAATAGCAGAAATCTCTCAAAACATTAGGAAAAAATTAAATATACAATAAAGGTCCATAACAGCCCAATCAAAAGCAAACCTTTCCGGCTGGGGATTTGCTCAAGTGGTACCGCGCCAACCTTGAACACACAAGGGCCTGAGTTGGATCCCCAGTACTCAAAAAAAAAAAAAAAAAAAAAAAAAAAACTTTATACATCACATTGTAGTAAAAATACCAGCAGTCAAAACAGGGACAGAATCTTAAAGCTGTTAGAATCACTGTTTGAATCACTGATGAAGGTAAACCCATCAGAATTACAGCAGATTCCTCAATACAAAACTTAAAGGCCAGCCGGGTGTGGTGGCTCACGCCTGTAGTCCCAGCACTCAGGAGGCAGAGACAGGATTGCTGAGTTCGAGGCTTGCCTGGGCTACATAGTGAGCTCAGAGCTAGCCTGAACTACAAAGCGAGACCCTGTCTCAAAAAAAAAAAAACAAAACAAAACAAAAAACAACTTAAAGGCCTGGGGGTGGGCGTGCGCACGCGCGCACGCGCACACACACACACACACACACACACACACACACAGAGGCACTCACAGAGAGACAGAGACAGAGTCTTTTTCCCAGCCCTAGAACTCAAATCTCAGATCCACTGGGAGCTTGAAAGTTCTACTTTTCCAGCTAGAACTTCTTCAGTGTGTCAAGAACCTATACAGACATTTTCCCTGGAAGAGCTGCTATACCTCTTGGTTCTGCTCTATAGTTCTTTTAGCATAAACTCTACCTCCATTTTGCTGAAGTTAGTCTTTCTGCTTTATCTAAGGACTCTAACTACATGTCTATCCATTCATTCAACAGGTAAGTTTTGAAGACAGACCTACCTTAAGAAATGTGTTAGGCATTGTATGAAACAAAGTTCTTACTTTCATAAAGATCAGTCCGCACATCCAATTTGAGGACTATCATCAGGACAAGTCCCACCCCAGTGCAATAATTATTGCACAGAACCTAGCTTGAGGCCCGCAGATTGGTGGCAGAAGACCAGCATTAGAAATCATAGAGCAGCTATTAATTCCACCAAGATTTCCCTCTGCAGGGAAAGAACATCAGAAGCCCTGTGAGAAGACAGCTTGAGCACAGCACTGTGCTAAGAGAGGTACTGAATGAAAGTGTCGGGAGAGTTAGAGTGGGATGTTAAAGGGGAGATTGAAACTCTTGTTGTCTGTCTTAACATGGTAAAGAAGTCAGCACAAGCAGTGGGACACAAAATAGATCCAAGCTGAGCCTAGTGTGGTGGGACATACCAGCACATTAGGAGGCTGAGGCAGGAGGATCTGAACTTTGAGTCCCACCAGAGCAACTTAGTTAGATTCTGCCTCAAAACAAAAATAAAGGGCCAGGGATTTAGCTCAGTAGCACCATGCCTGCCTTGCAAGCACAAAGTCCTGAGTTCAAAGTGTGGTACCATAAGTAATAATCCTTGAAAGATGGTATATTGGAACTGTTTTATTTGAGCATTCTTTCTCTTTCTCTCTGTCTCTCTCTCTGGCTTGGTGTGTGTATGAGTGAGTGTATGTGTGTTACTATGGGATAAACACACAACCTTCACACTGAGCAACATCCTCCACCTTTTATTTTTTATTTCGAAATAGGATCTCACCAAGCTGCTAAATTACTTAGGATGTGTTTAAACTAGTGATCTTCCTGCCCCAGCCTCCTGGAGTGCTAGAATTACAAGTGTGTGTCACTATATCTGGGTTTTGAAGTCTCCATCTTTTTCTTTGCCTATTATCTGTATTTTAGTTTGCTCTTTACAGGATTTATATGTAGGTGTCTTATATGAGAGAAACAATAGAATATTTAAGCTTGACAAAGTGCAAAATTAAAATTATGTTGACAAAGTGCACCCATTTTCCTACAAATGACTCGTTAGTCCTTCTTTATGGTATAGTAGCACCCCATTTGTGTATAAATGCCACATTTTCTCTATCCATTCATCTGTTGATTGACATTTAGGGCACTTCCAAAATTTAGGTATTATGAATTGGGTTGCTATGAACGTAGGTATACATGTATCAGTGTGTTATGATTTCTGTAAGTCTTTTAGGAAGATACCTAGGAGAGGAGTAACTGGGTCAAATACTATTTCAAGTTTTAGTTTTTTGAGGAACCTCCACACTGATTTCATAGGGATTGTACTAGTTTACATTCTGACCAACAATGTACAGGAGTCCCTTTTGTTGTGAACCCTCAGCAACAGTTTTTATTATTTAGTTTATTGATTACAGCCTTTCTTGCTGGAGTAAGAAAGAATCTCAGTGTTGTTTTGATTTGTATTTCTCTAATGGCCAGTGATTTTGAACATTTCCCAATATTTCTTGACCATTTGTATTTCTTCTTCTGTGAAGTGGCTATTCATTTCAGCTGCCCGTCTTTTGATTGGGTCTTTTTTCTTTGTGGGGGTCTATTTTTTTTTTTTTAGTTCTTTGTGTATTCCAACACATAAAGTCCTCTGTCTGAGAAATATCTGGCAATAAAAAGTTTCCCATTCAGTAGGTTGTCTGTTCAGTCAGTTATCTTTATTGTGCAGACATTTTAAAATTTATTATGATTCCATTATTGATTCTTGGTATTATTTCTTGAGCAGTTGGGTTCAATTCATAATATCTTTGCCTATGCCTATGTAAATTTTTCTCTATGTTATCTTCTAGAGGTTTAAGTGTTTTTGTTTTAACATTTACATCAATGAGACACTGTAATACTAGTTTAGTACATGACGAGAGTTACAAGTCTAGAGTGAACCTTCTGCATGTAGATAGCCAGTTTCCTCAGCACCCCAGTTTTCCTGCTTAAGTTTTTGTTCTTCTTGTCAAAGACCAAGAAGCTAAATGTGCTTAGAGCTGTTTCTGCATCTTCCAGTGAGATGTATTGATCTATTTGTCTATTTTTCTGCTAATACCATGCTGTTTTAGCACTGCAGTTTTGTAGAATAAAGTCCTGAGGAGATAAAAAAGACTGTAAACTACTTCATGGGGTAGTTTTTATCTAGAGCTGACAGTAAAACCAGGGTTATAAAGTCCAGCAAAGCCTCTCAGAACCTGAGCTGTTTCAGGACAGGGTTTTTTTCTTTCTTTTTTGATTAATCAATGTCTTGTTTGTATCTCTGTAATACAGTGTTCTTGGTCTAGAAGAGAGTTTCAATAAATACTGTGAATTAAAAAAAATACTGAAGTCCTGGATTTTGATGCATCTTGCCTTACTTTTGTTAGGTAGCATTGCTTTTGCTATTCTGGTTCCGTATGAAGTTTAGGATTATTTTCTCCAGTTCTGGGAAGAGTGCTGTTCATATTAGGATTGAAATTATATTCAATCTGTATATCACCTTTGGACATACAGCCATTTTAACAGTGTTGGTTCTGTCTTTCCAGGAACAAAGGATCTCTTTCCATTTTCTGATGTCCTCTCTGTTTGGGTTTTGTTTTGGGTGGTACTGGGGATAGAAATGCCACGCAAGGTGTCTGCCATTGTTAGTGTCCTCTTTGATCTCCTTTTACAGCGTACTGTGGTTTTGATTGTAGAAGGTTTTAACTTCTTCTTTTGATAGGTTTATTCTAAAGTTTTAATTTTTGTAATACTATTGTGCAAGATACTGCTTCCCTAATTTCTTTCTCAGTAAGTTTGTGATTAGTGTGTTAAATTTTTATGTGTGGAATTTACATTTTGCTACACTACTAAATGCAGTTATTCTAGCAGTCTTATGATAGAATTTTTGGGTTCAGTTATATAAAAGACCATGTTATCTGTAAATGATAATTTGATTTCTTCCTTTAATATACATATCCTTTTTATTTCTTTCTCTTATATAATTGCTGTACCCTTATTGGCAATTGGTTTGTTATGAATGGCTTTTATCAGCTTGAGATAAGGTCCTTTTATAGCTATTTTCTTCAAGGTTTATTTAAATCTTGAATCATAGATGATGAATTTTGTCAAAGGTTTATTCTGTGGCGTTTGAGGTGATCATGTCATTTTGATCCTTGTTTCTGTTCATATATGTATTGCATTTATAGTTTTTCATATGTTAAACCTTCCCTGCATTTGGGAGGAATCCTTCTTGGTCATAGTATATGAACTTTTTGATTATTTGTTACAGTCTCTACATCAGTATTTTGTTGAGGATTTTTGCATCTATGTTCATTAAAGAAACTGGCCTGTAGTCCTGTCTTGGTTGGGTCCTTGTCTAGTTTTAGAATCAGCATAATTTCAGGTTGCCAGAATGATTTGGGAGTACTCCTTCCTTTTTGATTTCATGAGTTTGAGCAGTATCTATATTAGACCATGTCTGAAGTTCTTGTGGAATTTGGGAGTAAATTCATCCCATATAAGCTTTTTTTGAGACAGGGTCTTGCTTTGTAGGTCAGGCTGGCCCTGAGCTCACTATGTAGCCCAGCCTAACCTCGAACTCACAGGAATCCTCCTGCCTCTGCCTCCCAAATGCTGGGATTATGCACATGAGCCACCATGCCTGGCAGTGTGATGTGTGCCATTGATTCCTGGTGGGTGTGAGTCACAATGTCTGGCATTGTGGTATGTGGTTACTGGGGATCAAACTCAAACCTTGCACTTGCAAGGCAGATGCCAGAACCAATGAGGTTAATCCCCAACCCTCCCACATAGGGTTTTCTTAGTTGATAGTTTTTATTATTATGTTTTCAATCTTGTTGTATGATACTGGGTTATTCAGCATTTTTACATCTTCTTGCTTTAGCTTTGATAGTGCATACATTTCAAAGAATCTACCTATTTCTTCTGAATTTTCCTTTTTAGTAGAGTATAAGTTCTGTAAGTTATTAATAATCTGGATTTCAGCACAGTCTATTGTGATTTTAGATTTTTTGTTGTGAATTATGTCCATTTGGATCTTTCTTTGGTAAGACTAAGTGGGGATTTATGTACTGTTTTTTTTTAATCTTTCAAAGAACCATCTCTTTGATTCATTGACTCTTTTTAAGTCTCAAATTCATAAATTTCTTCTCTGATCTTCATAATTCCTTCCTTGTTATAAATTTGGACTTGTATTGCTCTTGTTTTTCTGGGTTCTTGAAGAGTATCATTAGGTTATTTCTTTGGGGGCTGGGGATGTACCTCAGTGGCACAGTGACTGCCTGGCAAGCTAGAGGCCTTGAGTGGATTCCCTGTGCAAAAACCAAAAACAACAGCAAAAAAACCCATAAGATAGGTTATTTCTTTGGACATGCTGTGTTTTATTTATGTGGACATTCACAGTTATAAAGTTAGAATCCTAGAATCACTTTCATTGTGTATCAAAGCTTCTGGTGTGTTGTACTGGCAGTATCAGTTGACTTTAGGAAATGTCTATTTTTTTCTTTTTTAAACTTCATTACTGGGAATCAAACTCAGGATCTTGCACTTGTCAGACAGGCAGCACTGCTGAGCTAAATCCTTGGCTAAGAAATGTATATTTCTTTGATTTCTTTTGCAGTCTATTGATTATTCCAGATGGTATTTATGATGTCCATATGTCTACATAAGTTTGGTGATTTACCATTCATTGCACTATGATCTGATAATAGACATGGCATGAATTAAATCTTTTGCATTAACTTAAGGTTGATGGGCTAGCATGAGGTCTATTTTGGAAAATGTGTCATGTGCTGCTGATAAGAATGTGGATCCTGTGACTGTTGGGTAGAACACACTATAGATATCTATGAAGTCCATTTGTTCAAAGGTTTGGTTCAATTCTGACAGGTCTTTGC
The DNA here is from genome assembly GCA_004025085.1 of Thryonomys swinderianus. Taxonomy (NCBI): domain Eukaryota; kingdom Metazoa; phylum Chordata; class Mammalia; order Rodentia; family Thryonomyidae; genus Thryonomys; species Thryonomys swinderianus. Next base: position 8,844 of record PVIC010034302.1, read on the forward strand.
CGATTTTTTTCTAGATGAGCTGTTTATTTGTGACAGTGGGAAACAAGAATCCCCCATTATAGTTGTGTTGGTGTTTACCTGACTTTTTATGTCCAGTAGTGTTTGCTTATGAAGCTGGACATGCCAGTGTTGATGTGTATTTGTTTAGATTCTTATCTTCCTGTTGAATTACTGCTTAAGTAGAATGCAGTGACCTTTGCCTCTGCTGATGAGTTTTGGCTTGAAATCCACTCTGTCTGAAGTAATGATAGCTATTTCTGCATTTTCCTATTGCCTGAAATATTCTTTTGATCCCTTGATTTTTAATTTGGATATTTGTTTTTTAATTAAACATGCATACTGTATATTCTTAGGTTTTGTTTTTTGATCCATTCTACCAATCGGTCTTTTTTTTTTTTTTTAAATTGAGTCTTTTACTGGTACATTTTACATACAGCTCACAATCACACACAACATTGGGGAATTTGTACCAGTATATGACACAAGTTAATTCTCATTTTTACCCACATCTCTACCCCCCCATATACATGCTCTTTTATTTTCTTTCAGAATCATATTAATTCTTTCCCCTCATTACGTTCTCACATCAAATTCCCTTTGAATATTTCCTGTTTTGCAAAAACTATCATACATTCTAGAACTCATTTACATCTATGGGTTCTCATACCAAAGAAAAGATCTGGTATTTGCATATCTGTGATCTATTTATTACCAATTGGTCTTTTGATTTGAGTGCTAGGCCTGGAAAAAAAAAGACTCTCTCTCTCTCTTCCTTCTCCCTTTCTCCTTTCCTCTTCCTCTCCCCCTATTGGCGACAAGGTCTCACCATCCATGTTTCCCAGGCTGACCTTGAACTTGCAGTCCTTCTGTCTCACCTCCTGAATTGCTGGGATGATGTTTATGCATTGTGTGCAGCAGGAAATAGACTTTTTAAAATTGAGTTTATTGGTACATTTTACATATATATTATGATTACATTCAACGTTAAAAATTTGTATCTGTACATAACACATCTTTTTTTTTTTTTTTTTTTGAGACAGGGTCTTGCTTTGTAGTTCAGGCTGGCTCTCAGCTCACTATGTAGCCCAGGCAAGCCTTGAACTCAGCAATCCTCCTGTCTCTGCCTCCTGAGTGCTGGGATTACAGGCGTGAGCCACCACGCCCAGCCCTACATAACACATCTTGATTTTCATTTTTTCCCTCTCCTCTGCCTGCACTATCCCCCAGCCCCTATACACAAAAGCTTTGTTTCCATGCTTTTTGTTTGCACAAATTGTTTATTTTCCTTCTTTATTTTCTCCTACTGCCCCTTTACCTTTTCCCTTTGAACATTTTCTTCCTGTTTCACAAAATCTATCATACATTCTGGACCTTAGTTACATTCTTAGTTTCTCATACTAGAGAAACAATATGGTATTTACCCACCTGTGTCCTGTTTTTTTCACTTATGAGTATGTCATAAGGCACATCCATTTGAATATAAATGACTCAAAGTTATTCATTTGTTTGGTTAACTTATCATTCTTTATAACTAAGTAATACTACATTTTATTTTTAAAAAAACAACAAAAAAATCTTTATCCAGTCTCCAGTTGATGAGCATTTGCGCTGTTTCCAAGATTCAGCTAATACAAATTGAGCTGCTATAAACATAGGTGTACATAAGTCACTGTGATATTATTATTTTAATTCTTTAGTGTATATACCTAGAAGGGAAATAGCAGGGTCAAGTGAGACCTTGAGTCCTAGTTTTTAAAGAAATCTCGACATTGATCTCCATGGTAGTTGCACCAGTCTACATTTCACCAACAGTGGAGAAGGGTTCCTTTCTCCCCACCACCCCACGAGCATTTGTTGTTGGTTGATTTCATGACAACAGTCATTCTTTATGGAGTGAGATCGAATCTCAGTGTTGTTTTCATCTGAACACTGATGTTGAATGTTTTTTCATATATTTTTTTGCTGCCTTTAGTTCTTTATCTGAAAAATGTCTGTTCATTTTAGATGCCGATTTTGAATTGGGTCTTTAAATTTGGTGGGGCTGATTTTTTAAAACTTGTTTATATATTTTAGATGGTAATCCTTTGTCTGAGAAGGAGCTGGTAAATTTTTTTCCAAACTTTTAGGTTGTGTTTTGCTCTGTTGGTGGTTTCTCTTACTATGCAGAAGCTTTTTAATAAGATGAGATCCCAATTGTTGATTTTTTCTGCTAGATCTCGTGCTACAGATGTTTTGTTCATAAAGTCTTTCCCTAGGCCAATGTATTCAGCAGTTCTACTAACCTATCTTGCAGCAGGTTTAGTGTTTCTGTTTTAATATTTAGTTCTCTAGTCCACTTTGATTTTAGTTTGGCTCATGGTGAAAGATATGGATCTGTCTTTAATCTTTGGCAGGTTGAAGTCCAGTTTTTCCAGCACCATTTATTAAAGAGGCTATCTTTTCTCCATTGGGGGTGTTTGGCTCCTTTGTCAAACATGAGGTGGCTTAGTATATCTGGAGTTGTTTGTGCATCTTCTAGTCTATTCCACTGTTCTTTGGGTCTGTTTCTTTGCCAGTACCATGCTGTTTTGCATCACAGTTGCTTTGTAGTGTAGTGACACTACAAAGTGAATCGTGATACCCCTGTCATGTCCCTGTTGCTAGAATTGCTTTTGGTATTCTAGGTTTCTTCTGGTTCCAGATGAATTTTGGATTATTTTCTCCAGATCTGTAAAATATGCTGCTGGAATTTCAATCGGGATTGTATTACATCTATATAGCAACTTTGGGAGTATGGACATTTTGACATTATTGGTCCTTCCTACCCAAGAACAAGGGATATTTTTCCATTTTCTGATATCTTCTTCGATTTCCTTTTTCAGAATGCTGTGGTTTTCAGAGAAGAGGTCTTTTACCTGCTTTGTTAGATTGATTCCTACACATTTCATATTTTGGATGCTATTGTGAAAGGAATTGTTTCCTCTATTTGCATCTCATTAAGTCTGTTATTTGTGTATAGGAAGGCTATTGATTTTTGGGTTTTGACCTTATACTTAGCTCCTGTATTTAACCTGATGATTAAGTCAAACAGTTATTTTGATTTGAGGTTTTGGGATCTTCCATATTAGGTATCAGTTCATCAGCAAATAGTGACAGCTTAACTCCTTCCTTTGCTATCTTTATTCCTTTTATTTTTCGTGTCTAAGTACTGTTGGTAATGTTTACAGCACTATATTGAACAGGAGTAGTGATAGTGGACATCCTTGTCTTGTTCCTGATTTTTTTTTTTTGAGACAGGGTCTCGCTTTGTAGTTCAGGCTGGCCCTGAGCTCACTATGGAGCCCAGGCAAGCCTCGAACTCAGCAATCCTCCTGTCTCTGCCTCCCGAGTGCTGGGATTACAGGCATGAGCCACCATGCCCAGCTCTTGTTCCTGATTTTAACATGAAAGGTTTTGGTTTTTGACCATTTAATATGATACTGGCTCTTGGTTTTTAATAAATAACTTTTATCAGGTTGAGAGAAAGACTGTCTGTTCCAATTTTCTGTAGGGTTTTGATAATGAAATCAAACGCTTTTTCTGTATCTGTTGAGATGATCATATTGTCTTTGTCCTTGACTCTGTTAATACAGTGTATTACATTTTTTGACTTATGTAGGTTGAACCATCCTTGCATCCCTGGGCTGAATCCAATTTTGTCAGAGTATATGATCTTCTTGATAATATTCTGTATTCCGTTTGCCAGTATCTTATTGAGGACTTTTGCATGTATATTCATTATACTAAAGTTATCTTTCTTGCTTGGGTCTTTCTCTGCTTTTGGAATCAAGGTAGTAATTGCTTTGAGGAATGAATTTGGGAGTCTTATATCATTAAATAGTTTGAAAATAGTGGTGTTAGCTCTTCTCTAAGTGTCTTAGAGAGCTCAGGAGTGAAGCCATCAGGACCTTGGTTTTTCTTTGTTGGTAAGTTTTTAATTACATTTTGAATTTCATTGAGTGTTATTGGGGTATTTACCTTTTTTATATCTTCATTCAAATTTGGAAGTTCATATGTCTAGGAATCTATCCATTTCTTCTGTTTTGCATTTTACTGGAGTATAGGTTTTTAAAGTAGGTGTTGACTATCCTCTCAGTTTCCCCTGGATCTGTTTTGGTTTACCCTTTTTATTCATAATTGCATGAATTTAGGCTTTTTCCTTCCTTTTTTTTTGATAAGGTTGGTTAAGAGTTTATGAATTTTGTTTATTCTTTGAAAGAACCAACATTAATTCATTAGTTTTTTGAATCATTTTCTTATCCTCTGTTGGATTTATTTCTCCTCTGATCCTTAAATTTCCTCCCTTGTATGAGCTTTGGGTTTTTCTTCCTTTTTTTTCTCTAGGAGTTTGAGGTTCAATATTAGGTTATTTGTCCTCGCTCTGTTTTCCTAGTATGGGCATTCTCTCCTATGAATTTTCCTCATAGCATTGGTTTCATTGTATCCCATAGATTCCTGTATATTGTACTGGCATTTTGGTTTAATTGTAGAAACTGTCTAATTTCTTCTTGAATTTCATCTGTGACCCATTAGTTGTTCAGGGGAGCATTAGTCAATTTCCAGGTATTCATGAAGTTCTTGGAATTTCTTTGTCATTGAGCTCCAATTTTGAGGCACTATGGTCTGATAGTATACAAGAGATTCCTTCAATTTCTTGGCATTTACTTAGACTAGTTCTATGAACTAAAATGTTGTCTGTTTTGGAGAATGACCTATATGCAGCTGAATAGAATGTATTCTGATTTTGTAGGGCAGAATACTCTGTAGACATCTATTAAGTCCATTTGTTCAAAAGTTTAGTTCAGTTCTAGTATTTCATGATTGATTTTTTTTGTCCAGTGATCTGTATATTTGTGACAGTGAGATGTTGAGGTCCTCTACTACTATTGTATTATTACTTGTGTGGTTTTTCATGTCCATTAATATTTGTTTTATATAGTTGGGTGTGCTAACATTTGGTGTATATATATTTATGATTATCAGCTCTTCTTGGATTGATTCCTGTATGAGAATGTAGTGACCTTCTTTGTCTCTTAATTAGTTTTGATTTGAAATCTACTTTATCTGCAAATAAAATACCCACTCCTGGTTTTTTTTCTATCATGTGGAGAACTGTTTTCCATCCTTTTACTTTCAGTTTCTGGATAATTTTTTTCTTTGAGACAGGGTGTTGCTTTGTAGTTGAGGCTGGCCCTGAGCTTACTATGTAGTGAGTTATGTAGCCTCACTATGTAGCCTCGAATTTAACAATCCTCCTGTCTCTGCCTCCCAAGTACTGGGATTACAGGTTTGAGCCACCACGCCCAGCTGGATTTCTTTTTTAATTAAGTGTGTTTCTTGAAAACAGCATATTTTTAGATCTTGCTTCCTGACCCATTCTGCCAGTGCATTTCTTTTAATTGGTGAACTGAGACTGTTAACATTAATGGTTTTGACTGGTATGTGTTGACTTTTACTTATCATGGTATTTTTCTGTAGTTGGTTCTTTTGTTATTATTTTCCCCCCTGCCATTTAGCCTCTCTTTCCTACTGGCTTCATTCTGTTAGGCCTCCTGGAGTTGTGAGCCTCACTGTCTTTTTCTAGGGTATTGTTTAGTATTCTTTTTTTTTTTTTTTTTTGAGACAGGGTCTCGCTTTGTAGTTCAGGCTGGCCCTGAGCTCACTATGTAGCCCAGGTAAGCCTCAAACTCAGCAATCCACCTGTCTCTGCCTTCCGAGTGCTGAAATTACAGGCATGAGCCACCACACCCGGCACTTGTTTAGCATTCTTTTGTAACACACTTGGTGTTCATAAAGTTTCTTGTATTGTTAGTCATGGAAATATCTTATTTCCCCATCAATTTGGAAGGATAGTTTTGCAGTATACATCAATCTAGGTTAGAGGTTGTTTTCTTTTAGGGCCTGAAGTACATCACTCCAGGTTCTCCTTGATTTGAGGGTTTGTGTTGAAAAGTCCACTGTAATTCTGATGGGCTTTCCTTTGTATGTAATCTATTCATTTTCTCTAACTGCTTTCAATATTTGATTCTTCTGTCTGCTTTCAATATTTAATTCTTCTGTTGAGATTCTAGTATTGTGTCCATTGCCTTGGTGTGGATTTGTTTTTTTATTTGATCACTGTTAGTTGAAGTCCTGTAGGCCTCACTTTATTCGTATGTCAGACTCTTCTCCTGCTTGGGAATTTTTCTGCCATTGTATCTGCAATTTTTTTTTAATGTCATTTGGACTCCCCTGTTTCTTCGTTGACTCCAATTAGTCTTAAGTTGTTCTTTGTATCACCCAACAGGTGCTGGATTGCTTTCTCATGGTTCGTTTACTATTTTTAAAAAATCTTTCCTTTCCTGGTCACTAACTACAATCCTGTCTCTATATGTTTGAAATTCTGTCTTTGGATTCACTAGCTCTACTATGTAAGCTTTCAATGGAGTTTTTACTCTTTTGAATTTCTATTTGAATGTGTTTATTTGATTCTGTTTGTTTTCTGCGTTGCAAATAAACTTGTCATTTTGAGCTTGTACCCTGCTTCTTTTTCTTTTTTTTTTTTTTTTTTGTCCTAATTAAAGTCCCTTCCCTTTCTGGAGAGATAGTCCACCTTCCTTTTATATCACAAAGGGCAAACAGAGTAATCAGAATTCAGGAAGTGAGACAGAAAAGATATAGGTGTGGAAACAAGGTAGAGTAAGAGTCCAGTGGGGTGTAGAGCTTGGGGAAGAGGAGACAGGAGAGGAGCTCCTATTTCCCCACCCCAGGCATGGGAAAGACCAGTTCCAGGACTTTTTGCTTTTTTTAGTCTTTTTTTTTTTTTAAACCAGGGATTGAACTCAGGGCATTGCACTTGACAGGCAGGCATGGCACCACTGAGCTAAATTCCTGGCCCTATTTTAGCTTTAGTCACAGGTGAAAATGAATAACTTTTTTTCTAGATCAGTTGGCTTAGATTGGCTACAGAAATACAAATCTACTTAGAAAAAGATCCTATAAACTAATATATAAACCTATTTTAGTCTGTTAAGAAACAATATCACTACCATTATTTTTTTAAAAAAGGAAATAGACCCCAAGCCAACTAGTTCTTGTAGTGGCAAATGGCAAAAGAAGTGGCTCTTTAGTTTCCCTGGTGATTGTTCCAGTCCCCTGGTCTTCTCCAAGAACAGGTGTGATCTGTATGGGTATCTGTCATATGCTCAGGGTGACAGACCACATCATTTTCCCATCTGCACACTTGGTTACCACATCCTGATCTCAGAGGTCTAAAAATGTAAGCTGAACTATGCTGCTTCTAAGACTCTATTCTTAGATTGTATTCTTATTCTGGTGAATTAACTTCTTGCTTTAATTTCCACACATTTAAGAGGGTTTTTTTTTCCACATATGGCTTTACCTTTCCTTGAGAAAAATGAAACAAATAAACCAATGTCATTTTAGATTCAAATAAGCAAAAGTATTTAAGGAGTTCTTTTGTTCAAGTGATAATTACAAATATTACACTTCTATGTATGTATTAAAAGTTACATTTTTGGGCTTGGGATTTAGCTCAAGTGGTACTGCAGCAAGCTTGGATGCAAAAAGGCCCAAGTTTGATCCCCAGTACCACAAAAAAAAAAAAAGTTACATTTTTTTTATTTGAGTTTTCGCATTACTGTTTTTATTTAGAGGAGTTTTTGTAAAACAATTTTGAATGCTGAACATAGATGTCAACAACTGTAATTACAGCACTGGGAAGGCTGAAATAGGAGGATCTCAAGTTTGAGGCCAGCCCAGGCTACTTAGCAAGACCCTGCCTGTCCCTCTGATCACTAAGGCAGCAAAAAAGGTTTTGAGACTTTTCCTTGTAGGTTAGAACATTAACTCCCTGGTTTTAGTTCTGTGGCCTTCGGAATTCTGTACAGTTTCTCTGGGTCTCCGTTTCCTTGTCAAAAATAGAGCTGAGGGCCAAGCATTTAGCTCAGTGGTTCTGGAGCCTGCTTTATAAGTGCGAAGTCTGGAGTTTGATCCCCAGTACCACATACCACAATGCTGGGCTTGGTGGCTCATGCCTTTAATCCCAGAACTCGGGGTGGGGGGCAGAGGCAGAAGCATTGCTGTGAGTTTGAGGCTAACCTGGGTTACATAGTCAGCTCAGGGCCAGCTTGAACTACTTAGTGAGACCCTGTGTCAAAAAATAAATAAATTAAAAAAAATAAAATAGAGCCGATATGGGGACCCAACAGTTGGGTGGGTTAAATGAGTTAATGCTTTTAGAGTTTTGAGAACAGTTTTAATGTATAAGTCCTCAGTATGTATGCCTTTGTAGCTATTATTTAAACTCCACATGGTTTCTAGCAAAGGAAGATGACTTGACATCACAACAACAGAACAAGCTTAGATTCAAGATTTGGATTTAAGTCCTGGCTCTTGCTTGATTTTAGAAAATTATTTAAGCTCCCTGTGCTTCAATTTACTTATTTATAGAATAGAAATAATAGTGTCTACTTTGTTAATGATGATAAGTCTCAGCAATAAGTGGAAAAATATATGTTAAACTTGCTTATCCATCTTTCTTACTAATCCCACTGTATTTTCTTTTAGTTTAGCCATTCTCAAGGTGTGGTTCCCAATCCCCTTTCATGGGGTCTGTGGAACTGGCACCATTTTCATAATAATTGCATAATACTGAGACAGGAGATTGGGATGTGGCAAAACTGTCTGGGTAAGTAGGTGTGACCTATTAATTACTAAATCCCAGGACATATGCTGATCAGTTTCTGTGGACTTTTCATGAAAACGTGAGTGAGTTTTTGATAAGATACAAACATGGTGGCCCACATTGGGGTGCTTTTTTTTTTCTTTTTCCTTTTTCTTTTGGGAGTACTTGGATTTAAACAGGGGACATTGGCCTGGAGTTAAAACACATGGACCTATTTTATTTTATTTTATTTTATTTATTTTATTTTATGTTATGTTATGTTATGTTATGTTATGTTATGTTATGTTATGTTATTTTATTTTATTATTTTGTCAGGGTCTCACTCACAAAGTTGTTCAAGCTGAGCTTAAACCTGAGATCTTCCTGCCTCAGTCTCCCAGACTTGTGATATTACAAGCCCAGCTTGCAATATTTTCCTAAACAGAGTCCTCTATGAGAGATGTTCAGATACAGAGAAGTCAAGATATAGACGCTGTTATCCAGTGTGATCAAAGCACAGGCTGCCATGTTTAGTTTTATTAAGTAAATGTAAGCTTACTTCCTGGAAACTTAAGGAGAAATATAGGAGTTATAGGTACATTGTTTGTGCTTCACTTTTCCATAAGTAATTGGGATGTAAGAGAAAATGATACAAATGTCTTTGAATTATCTCTTATATGTTTTGTTCACTTTTATGTGCCAGAAATATCCATCACACTGGTCCACTTCAACTTTTCTTGATAGTAATCCCATTAGTTAGACAGCAGCCCACCACTGCCAACCAGGATGTTTTAGGACTGATTCTCATAGGATGAACAATTATTGTACTACCCATCAGGCCAAGAGAGCAGTCCTATTAAAGAGATGTACTCTCAGATTCCCTTCAACATCTGCCTTCATCTTATCCTCTGAGTTTTTACCACTGTGTTCCTTCTCACATGCTGGTGGCCCTCAGGCTGTATGGTGTACTTCTTTCCTTACTTTACCCAGCCCAAACTCACTCTGCAGAGCCTGTTTCTTTTCCTACCTTTAATAAAACTTTGCTACTGTTTGTGCTTTGTATGTACGTTGCTCAGGACAGAAAGAACCCAGAAATCATCTCCAGGAGACTCCAGTATCCCCAAACTCTGTAATAATACTATTTATCTTTATCACTGTATCAATATATGCACTGGTGGCACAAAAACATTTCTGGCTCTTTATCATGAATCAAGGCAAATAGTACCTTCGTCCCCTAGTGGTCATTGTGTATTTATTACTCCACACATACAGTCAAAAGAAATTGCTCTCATTTAAGAATATCCTTGCTGGGACTATCAGTGGTTCTGGCACCTGCCTAGCAAGCGCAAGGTCCCTGTTTCTATCTCTGGTAACCACATACAACAATATCAGAATGCAATCAGTCCCACACACCACAATACCAGGCATGGTGGCTTATGCCTATAATCCCAGCACTTGGGAGGCAGAGGCAGGAGGATTGCTGAGTTCGAGGTTTGCCTGGGTTACATAGTGAGCTCAGGGCCAGCCTGAACTACAAAGTGAGACCCTGTCTCAAAACAATAAAAATATCCTCGCTGAGTTGGGCATGAGGATGCACAGTGGTAATCCCAGCACTTGGGAGGTTGAGACAGGAGGATGGCCATGAGCTCAAAGCCAACTTGGGTACATAGTAAGTTTAAGACCAGCCTAAACTACTACAGCAAGACCCTGTCTCAAAAATATAACAAAGCAAACAAAAAATCCTTGATACTATAAGAGAAATTATCAACTATATCAATCTTAAATCCTTGAATGCACATTTTTTGGGGCAGTTTAGCTATATTAGTCCAGGCTGGCTTTGGACTTCATTCATAGTTGTCCTCAAATCTGCAGTGATCCTCCTGTATCAGCTTTCCAAGTGCTGAGATGGCAGGCATATGACCCTATTCCCAACTTTTGGATACACTTTCTAAAATATTCTTTGAGCTAAGGTGTGATGCACACTTTTGTTGCATACTAGAGTAAAATAGATGCCTCCAAGGGAAATATTTGAGTGAGCTGAGAACTGAACTAGTGTCTTTCTTCATGCAATACCATCTTTACTTGAAAGAACAATTGATAAACTGTTTTTTCTTTGCCTTTTCTTTTCCTTTTCCCT
>PVIC010034303.1:0-19671 GCA_004025085.1 Thryonomys swinderianus
TGTGGGGGTGAGCGAGGGCGGAGGGCGGGGCGTTCAGACCCTCTTCCACCCCGGTCAGCGGTGAGCCCTGAGCCCGCATGGCCCTGGGGCTGGGCCTTAGGCGGGTCTTGGGCCCCCGCTTGATTGCTCTGTCCCGTGAAGGCTTTAGACACAGTTTGGGGACACGCGTGTATTGGAGTGCAGCCCGAGAGGCTCCAGGACATGAGGGGAACTTGCCTGTGGAGTCCAGCGGGGCCTGGGGATGCTTGCTGGAGAGGGCAGGGCCCGCCGTGGGACAGGGCGGCTTTGCTGTCCTGTGTGCGGTCCCTGCCGTGGGGGAGGCAGCCTCAGTGCTGAGGCGTGAAGGGAGGTGGGAACGCGGGCCGGTCTCTGCTCACAGCACCCCACGCGGAGGCGGAGGCGGCCCTAGGTGTGTGTGGGAGGCTTCCGGGTGCAGACAGCGCCTGGACCCAGGGCACAAGATGCCTTTCCCCCTTGCAGAAGAGGACTGAGACTGCGAAGCCCACACCTCGGCCACAGCCTCTCTGTGCCCATTACACTCAACTGCCAGGAGCCCAAACCCTAGGTGTCCCTGCCTGCAGGGAACAAGCGCCCAGTGCTCCTGGGGTTCTGCAGAGGCTGCGGGGCCAATGGACCTTCTGCAGCCCAAAAACAAATTTGCCATAAGATTACAGTTCACAGGCTGGGGCTGCCTGGGCCTCAGCACAATTATCCTGGACAGGCTGGGGCATCACTGTCCCGGGGACAAAAGGATGACCATTATGTCAGGGTAAAAGCTCCTAGGAACTACCCCAGAGGCCCCACGTTGGGGCAGACACGGTCCAGGAGCTCTAGTCCTGTTAGCGACAGTCCTGCCTGGGCTAGGACCCTTCTCAGCCCCTGGCAAACCTGTTGTCACACGGATTCTGAAACCGGAAGGGGGAGATCAGTGTGGAATATTTAAGAGCAACACTGACTCGGGCCAGATAGAAAAGTTGTGTGTGTGTGTGTGTGCGCGCGTGCGTGTGCGCGTATGTATGTAAATGAGTGGGTGAACACGTACAGCTCTGTATCTTTTCTGGGTTTGAATGTTTTATTGCAAATACAAAGCTGAAAGTACAAAATAATAAAATGCATTCATAGTTTTGCTTGTCAGGGGCCATCAGGGCTTCTCTACCATGTGTACACACACATACCCTCATACACAATGTACACACATATCCAGAGCACAGGTCTTCTTTTCAGAAAATCTCTCCTGCTGTGCATATTTTGTAAATAGCTCTTCACCCGCAGTGCTCTGCTGGAGAACGCGCCCCCACTGCTAAGTGTGGGTCTCCTCACAGCCGTCCCGTGTCTGCTGTGGCCGCCTCGCACCCAGCTGCAGGTCTCAGTCACACGCAGGTGTCTTCGTTGTCATCCTCGAGTGCTGCTGTAGTTTGGTGCTATGATTTTCTCTGTAATGCCACTGTGAAATTTCTTATAGGGGTAACTTTTTCTCCTTTCAATGTCTCTAATTTTCTCCGGGAAGATCACGAAATTTGAAATTGGTGGAGAAAAAGCTTCAGGCCCAGAGAATGGTATAACCCAGGCCACAGTCGTTTTTTCCCCCAGGACTGGAGGTAACTCCAGGCTGGGCTCAGTGTGCCAGAGCGGCACTTGTGGCAGACAGAAGTCTTCCTCTTGTGACAGCTGTGAGTCCTCGTGACCTGCGCCATGCTGGCCCCTTAGAGTGTGTTCTTGTTTTGCACGGCCTTGTTTTGCTATCCACATGCTTGTGCCCAGTGTTTCCAGCAGCCCCTGGGGCTGTGGCTGACCTGGCCACGCTCATCTACACAGGCAGTGAAGCCTGCTTTTCTGCATAGCACTCTGGAGGTAGAACACATTTTCCTCACATGCTCTAGAAAATGAGTGAGTAAGGCCTGTTCGGCCCACTGTGAGGAGGAGAAAAGGACATGGTACCCTATTTTGCTTATTCTAAAGCATCATATACTTCATATAAAATGCATAGTTATAAAAGAATATAAGTATATGTTCATAATACATTATAGAATTTTTATAAATGTATATTTAAAAATACCCAAGTACTGTATCTTATATGACTTCTAATGGGGGAATCCTGTAAAATATTTCCATATCCACCAAGAAATCCTGGGCTGAGAATGACTATATTGGTCTATGCAGGGGACTCTGTGGCCCTCGTGCCCCTCTGGCACGTGGACACCAGGGTCTGGTGGACAGCTAACTTTGGGCAAAGACCGAGCTCCTCGCTGAGTTGGGTGCAGCTTGCCATAGCTGTGTGGCAATCACACACCACCGCAGATGTATACCGGTGTTCACAGTTCACGGGGCTTAGCCCTGTTGACGGGCTCAGGAGCGTTTCAGTTTCTGATCAGCCATTTCTTCGAAATACGCATGCGTTGTTTGTAGTGGGTTTAAATAATAACAAAAGGATGATTCTTTTTTTTTTTTAAAGCAAAGTAGATGTGGAGAGACAGCTGCACAGTGGGGCCCTGGGGGTGGCGTGTTTTAACCCAGGGTCCTGCAGCATGAGTGGAACCTCTGACCATGGCGGAGGTCAGGGCCTTTACCATGAGTCCGGAAGCGAGGGGCAGAGCTGGGAAAGCCTCAGTGCTAGGCCAGTGTGAGCCCCAGAGGGCCGCGCTTTGAGGCGGGTCTTTGTGGCTCCAATACCCAGCCCTCTCAGGCTCAATGACATGCCCTTTTCGCAACCTATTTGGCCTCCGCCACCTCTCTTCTATCCCCTCCTGCAGGCTGCAAAAGCGTGCACTACGACCTGGTTTTCCTCCTGGACACCTCCTCCAGCGTGGGCAAGGAGGACTTCGAGAAGGTGCGGCAGTGGGTGGCCAACCTGGTGGACACGTTCGAGGTGGGCCCGCACCACACGCGCGTGGGCGTCGTGCGCTACAGCGACACGCCTACCACGGCCTTTGAGCTGGGCCGCTTCAGCTCGCGAGAGGAGGTGAAGGCTGCAGCAAGGCGCATCCCCTACCACGGCGGCAACACCAACACGGGCGACGCCCTGCGCTACATCACGGGCCGCAGCTTCTCCCCCCAGGCCGGCGGGCGGCCGGGCAACCGCGCCTTGAAGCAAGTGGCCATCCTGCTGACCGACGGCCGCAGCCAGGACCTGGTGCTGGGCGCCGCAGTGGCCGCTCGTGCCGCGGGCATCCGCATTTTTGCGGTGGGCGTGGGTGCCGCGCTGAAGGAGGAGCTGGAGGAGATTGCCTCGGAGCCCAAGTCCGCCCACATCTTCCACGTGTCCGACTTCGACGCCATCGACAAGATCCGTGGCAAGCTGCGGCGCCGGTTGTGCGAGAGTGAGTGGCCGGGGAGGCGTCCTGGGGATTCCTGTCTCAGGTGCAGGGAGGGGGAGGGGGCCCTGGGCAGGAGGAGCACAGGGTCCGGGGGTGCAGGGAAGATGGCCCTTCCAGTGCCAGAATCCCCAGGGGCCAGGGATGAGACGTCCAGCATCCCAGAGAGTGATGTCCATCTCACGACAGGTGTGGGGGCAGAAAATGGGGCTTGGTATTGAAGCTGGGGCATTTAAGCTCCCCCCCTCTCCTGTGAGGTGCCTGACGCGTCTCAGAGTCCATTTCACCTCCGAGGTGAGGACACCAAGCGGTTGGAGTTGGTGTTGCCGAACTCTGCCTGGGGCATCTGGCCCTCGAAGGCTCCAGGCGACTCCAGGAACAATCGGAGCAGAGAAGGAACACAAAGCGGCTGTGCAGAGGTGGCAGGAGGCTGTGGACCCGCCGTCCTCTGAGGGAACCTTGAACTTGTGTGTCTGGAATGTGTTCCTTGTGCCGGAGACTTGGGGAAGGGAGGGGGTGTTGGGGAGCTGCTGGCAGAGGCCGGAGGGCAGCCTGGCCTGCAGTACCCGAGGGGCCTCCCCAGGTCAGGAGGACGGAGCAGCTCTCCTGACTCAGGCTTCTCTGGTTTCTGCTGCTGCCTTCTCCACTGGGGAGCTGCTCTTGTTCCTGGGTGGGCAGGTACTGGGTGGTCCATCTGGCCCCACCTGAGTACTCAGCCCCAGTGGGACGAGCAGAATCGCAGTCTGTCTTGCTGTCTACTGCAGGGTGCCGAGAAAGCCCTGCTGGGAATGCCAGTGCTCCCCGCCTCAGGGATCAAGCAGCCCTAGGGAGGGGGCCTTGGAGAAGGAGGCCGGCAGGGGCAGCGACTGTGCAGGTTCCAGCCGACATGTGTCTGGCCTGCACTGAAGCCCAGCAGAAACAGAAACTCTTGGCTTCTTTACCATAACGTGACACATCTCACTGGCTGCTTATTTAATCTCCACTTAGCTCTCAGACCCCGGAGGTCTACTTTTCTGCAGGAAAAAAGTGAGATGTGGTCTCTGCCCTTTGGGTGCTCCTAATCTAGAAGTGCAGCAAGGACACAGGAAAAGAGCAGTCCTGGGGGCTCACACTGAATAAAGACCAGGGCAGCTGCATGGGTCTGGCCCTTGTTTGGCTGTGTGGGTGGTGGTGGTCCTGAGAAGGCCAGTGCTGCAGGAGGTGTGCGCAGGTTTTCCATACGCTGCACGGGCTGGAGAAGGAAGAGGTGGGGCCCGGGGGCCACGATGCAGTCAGTGAAGTATAGTGAACCTGTGTGCCCAGGCTCTTGGGACGGGGTGGATGGTGCTCGCTTCCCAGACTGCAGTTTTCAATAAAGGAGACCCTGTGTGCCCAGGTGAAGAGGTCGCTGGGTTTTAGACAAGGGTATGACAGGGTCAGATCTGAGCAGAGAATGGAACGCCAGTAGGACAGCAGAAACAAGAGCATGTTGTCCCTTGAGCAGAGCGATCCCAAGAGCTGGATTCAGAGATCAGCATTGATAACTAAGCTCATTTTATTGATGGGGCACTTGATACCACAAGGCTAAGTGGAGCGAACTTGCTGGTATGTGAGCAAGGATTGACCATGAACTGACAGAAATGGCTTTACTTGTTACTCATTACAAACTGAGGGCAGGGAGCAGAATCTGCTGTGTTAGCAGACAGCAAGTGTCCCCATCACTGAACTCAGTTCTGTTTCAGGGCAATGCTCAGAGGACTGGCCTAGAAACCCCCACTCTAATTGGCTTAAATAAATAAGCACATTTATTTTCACACATGACTAAAAGACAGATGTCACGATGCTTCAAAGATGAAACGGGGCCTTGTTCTATCCTCTCCATGACCAGGTTCTGCCTGGATGGAAATGCTACTTTAACAGGTGTGGGTGCCAGATCTCTTTTTCACCAGAGATACTCAGGTAAAGTTGTGATAAGAAGAAAGGTGAGATTGTCCACAGAAAAGAACAAGTAGCCTCTTGGGTTGGGAGCAGGACTGGGAAGAGGAGAGGCGAGAATACAGACAAGACACTTTCAGCATCCCTTTGGGCCCTGGGAGCCAGCAGACCCAAGGCCAGGCCTGAAGTTGTGACTCACTGGATGCATGTAGGTCATGTGACTTCTAGTGTCCTAGTGAAAAAGGTGAGGTCTTTAGGGCCAGAGTCACGTGACGTGGTCGAACATTTGGGAGTGGAGAGTTACCATCCCTCTTGCTTGAAGGAAAGGTTTTTGCCACAAAGGAAAACCAGAGAATTATTTCCAAGAAAAAGGGAAACAGCTGCCAGACAGCTCAGCACGACACCTGTCCATCTTGATACCCTCAGGAAAAACGTGAAGATCCTTATGGGTTCTCCAAATGTCTAAATAGAAGCAGGATTATGCTCAGTTGCCTAAGGGGAATCTGTTTTTGTAAATACAGCTGGGAAATGAAGAGGGCCTGGTCTACTCTGGTGGAAAATGAAGCAAAATCCCCTTACAGTCGCTTCAATTAGAAATGAAGCAAAACAAAATAAAAGCACTAACAGTGACATATTGGAAACATCTGGCAAGATTAAATCAAGAAGCATCACAGAATCCAAATGCCAGAAATCCCTGGGCACGGAGAAGATGGCTGTGAGTGACTTTACAGCTGACTGGTGTGAGAACTACCCTGAATACAAGCTTCATGCGGGTGATCTGGAAAATCACAGACTACAGTAGGGTATTATTTTATGTAACAGTCATTCAGTGAAACCCATTTCATTCATTCAGCCATCCCACATTGCGGTCACCTTGATATTCAATTTATTCCACTCAGTCGGTGGTATTTAATAACCATCAAGCGTAGGAAACATTCATCAAATCACTGAATTCATTAGCTAATTCTCAGCCAAACACATAGTGAGTGTTTCCTCCATGTTGGGGCACACTCCAGAGATCCAGGATGGACTGACGGAGCTGCTTGCCATTCTGTTTGTCTCTGAGAAGCTCTTGTCCACTGGAGGAGAGTGGTGGACAGTTACACTATGGGATGTGGACAGTGGTTGCCACCTGTGTTTTACATGTGTATTAGTTCATGTGTGCGGTACTGTCTGGCTCCGCTCTTCAACTATATTCTTCACCAGGACAATGTCCATTCTTTCTGATACCTCGGCTCCTGAGGCAGAGCCTGGCATTAGGAATTTTCTAAATTCAAAGGAAGCCAAGTGCAGCCTCTTGTGACTGTAATCTGTGTTCACTGCTGTGATGTATGCATTGGAAATACTATGCCTACTCTGTTCCCACACCTGCCGATGCTGAGAGTAAGAATCTTCTGCAGACCTGTTAGTATATACAACAACTGAAGCATTTAACTCGCCAAGATGATGGTGATCAGAGGTAATAGGTTTTGAAGGTTTGGTGCAGGTCTGGGGCAGACTGAACCTGGCCAAAGATGTTACTATTCGACCCGACTCTCCTTCAGATGAACAGATGTAAGGGGCTTTGCTGTTGTTTATGGTATAGTGTCTCACTCTGTCCTCACCACGGCCAGTTTATACATGGGACCCACATGCTTCTGCTGTCCATTGTGTGAGGCCTACAAGGGATAGGTGTGCTCTAAACTGAGAATTGCTGCAGGTTTTCATAGATTTAGTATAAAGGAGTAATAGATATCATGAATTTGAGTTGATAATATGCTGGGAAATTGGGTTAAATACAGTAGGTTAGTAAAATAAATTTATCTTGTTTTTCTTTATGATTTTTATCATGGCTAACTAGAAAATTTAACAAAACATGTATGGCTCATTCATATTCCCTGTTGATGTTGTGGCATGGAGGGGAAGTCTTGGCTGCTGGAGGTGGTAGCTTTTGAAAGGATTGGGTTGGTCATAGTGGATGTAGGATCCCATGCTTGGCTATGAGAATTACTACTTGCATGATTTTTAACATGTTACCTGATTCCCTTGAATTTCATTTTCCCTCTTAAGAACAAGTGTCATCTCTCTACCTCTCCCTACCCCTCAAAGTGGCAAAGTGGGGAGTGGGGCTTTGCTCCATTTGACTTCAGGTCCTGAGCTCTCAGGGGCTGGTTGTGTTATTTAGGATGCATCTTAAAGTGGCTGTTTCACTAATTAAAGTGTCTCCTCAGTTCTTGAAAGAAGTTTGTGGTCCTCTGCGTCATGGTCATGGCTCTGAGGGCAGAGAAGCCACAGTGTGCCAGGGAGCAGGCCAGTGACTCAGCATGGGCTTCTGGAATCCCCCAGATGTGGAGCCGTTGAGCTCTACTCTGGGCCTTCCGTAGGCCTAGGTTTGTACATACTGGCCCTTGGCTGCCTGGTGAATGAAGCTAATCTCACTTGAAATCATTGTCACATTTTACCAATGAAAAAGATGCAAACTGGGCCGGAGATTTAGCTCAGTGGTTCCAGCGCCTGCCTCACAAGCGCAAGGTACTGAGTTTGATCCTCGGTAACCATATACAATGCTGGGCGTGGTGACTCATGCCCACCAGCAATCAATACCACATACCACAGTGCTGGGCGTGGTGGCTCACACCTGTAATCCCAGCACTTGGGAGGCAGAGGCAGGAGGATTGCTGAGTTCCAGGTTTGCCTGGGCTACATAGTGAGCTCAGGGCCAGCCTGAACTATAAAGCGAGACCCTGTTTCAAAAAAAAAAAAAAAAAAAAAAGATGCAAATTTAGAGTGGCATAACCATGGCAACAAGGACAGGGACAGGGACCAGTGTTACCGAAGCTGCCTTTCAGGCATCAGAGTCCTATAAGCCCTTTCCAGGGAGCTCATCTGAGGACTCCTATGGTGGTACTGTGGTGCCCCCTTGGCCTTGTGCACATCCAGGGACAGGCCTTCTCACCGTGGTACCAACTCCTGCCTCTGAGATTCCCAGGGGAGCAAATCTCAGCCTCAGCTTCCTGCAGCGTGTGGGGTGGAGGCTGTGGACAGGCCTGTAATTGAGAGCGCTCCACCCTAGACTGCCTCGTGGTCACAAAATAACCTTTATATAGCTTATCGGGTCACTGTAAGTGGGCCTGTGGAATGCAAGCTGGCCACAGCTGAGGATGCCTCCACCTACTTCTATTTCGGGGACAGGCTGTGGTGGTCCTCACCCCACAGACCCCACAGAGAGAAACTTGCTTGGAACCTGGACCCTGGCTTTCTGCTCCTATACCCTGGCTGAGATGGGGGTCTGGATTGGGGAGAAAGAGGCCTTATGCTTCTGTGATGTTGCAAATCTCAGGACACATGGAGCTCTGTGTCTCTCTGTGTCTCTCTTTCTCCCTGTCCCTGTCCCCAGCCCCTGTGTCTCTCCACTATGTGTCATGGTTAGGCGCCATCCTGTCCAGTCCAAGTTCTAGTTCTGCCTGCTGGGTGCTCTGCTTGTAGTATTGGCCCGGGTCGGTTGGGAGAGAGACTTGATTGTCATGAGTTGGTTAATCCTCTCAGTTTACTGTTCGCCTGGGACACTACAGACCTCACCTATCAAAGGACTTAGGGAAGCTTCCTGCAGCCTCTGCCAAGAGCCCTGTTAGAATCTCGGCCACCCAGCCTGCCACCTAAGACATCAGTACACTAGGATCACTTGGCATTCATTGTTGATTGTTTTCAGTAAAGTCACACATGCATGACTTTCTCACTGGACAGATGGGAGCATATAAAGCCCAGGTCTGCCTTTGGATCAGCGTGTGACATTGGCTGTTACCTTCTCCTCAGAGGCTCTGCTCCCTATAATATGGGGTGAGGCATTCCTCTCAGGCTTGTTTGGTAGATGATACGGGAGTGGTGAGCAGACCAGGACACCTCTCTGCTTATTGAGGACTAGCCCCTGCTTTGTCCTGTGACCAGCAACTACAATGCTTAGCTTTCTCAAGGTATCAGTTCTTACATTCCAAGCCTGGAATCCCAGTACTCTGAGAGGGTGAGGCAGGAGGATTCCAAGTTCGAGCCTCACCTGGACAACTTAAAGACTTAGTGTGACTCTGTCTCAAAATATTTTTTTCCATATCTGTAGTCAGACATATTATCTGTTGCACCACCAGTCCTCTACTCAACATTTTAAAAAATGTTCTAGGAGTATAGCTTAGTGGGAAGGCCCTGGGTTCCACACTCAGTGCTTAAAAAATTCATTTGTATATTTTCTATTTGAAACCCCAAATATTTTCATATTCATTGAATGACACAGTACAGGCTAATTGGAAATGGACTAAATAGACATTTAGTTATGTTGTCTCCCAACAGTGGATCATTACAGGACTCTATATGTTGGGGGATATTTTTAGTGTACAGATTATAAAACAAATTCCACCATGGCCAAAGTGATTTCATAGTGCTAAGTGCTTCAAAGTAGATGAAGGAGCCATGTTAGCAAATGCACAGTCAGGGTGGGGCGGGGCGTCGGGACAGCTTCACAGGAGAGATCAGAGGGGGCGGGTTGTGCTGACACCTAGAAGCACCTGCACCAAGAAAGACAGCAGGCAGGACTGCCCAGGGAGCCGGGACCCTGGGCAGGTTGGTGTTTATGCTACTTTGCAGCAATGTGTTTGCAAGAGGCAGAGTTGAGGCTGATGTCTGTGACCCAGCTCTCCCCAGTGGAAGGACAACGCAGCCAGGAGTCCTCTCTCAGCCAGAGTAGGGGCCACCCAGCAGCCACTGTAGCCACCTTGAGGACCCTGTGCCCATGGCCAGGGCAGCCTCTTGGCCCGCATGCTGGCATGCCTGCTCTTGGGAGTCTTTGGACATTGGTTCCCTCTGAAAATGAGTCTCATAAAGTCATCTACCCTGGTGACCGCACCCTGGTGATGATATGGCCTGTTCCAATGTCCCCTAGCTGTCTCTGTCCAGCTGATGGGGAGACCCCATGGTCAGTGCGGGGCACTCACACTGCACAAGCATACACCTTATACTCAGATATACTTCACACTGTATACATGTCACATCCACACATGCCACACACATGCACCTACATCACATAGGATATGTGACTCACACATAAACCTCACACCACACAGCTGCACCACTTACACACCCACAAAATCCTCATACACATAGCGCATGCATCATCCATACCTCAAACATATATGTCACTTGATCCACACATACCACACAGGTCTCACATCTACACATACCTCAGATGTATACTGTATACATACTTCTCACATCATGTCTCACATATGCATACCACTATACACACATACACACACCTCACACACCGCATATATGCACACATGTGGGAAAGTATGTGTGACTGTGGTGACCCATTCAGCTGTCCGCCTGGGTGGACCTTCCATCTGGGAGGAGTTGGTAGCCTCAGCTGCGGGTTTGGGGTGCCACGTCCATGACTGTGGCTTGGCACTTGAGACCACATCAGCCTCGAGAAGCAGCTGGGCCTCAGCCCTGCCTGGTGCCTGGAGGTCACCGGAAGTTCCTTTCGGGAAAATTTGTTTTGCTTCTGGTCACCACCTAGAAATCATCATCTGGTTACTGAGCTCTGTGTGCTGGAAAATTTTATTAGAAAATTACTGAAAATGATAGAATAAAAAACACCACTTATTTTTAATTGCTTAGCTTTAAATTTATATAAACCATCCTTTATTTTAATTACTTAGTTTTCGATTTATATATTTCCCTGAAGAGAAAACCACCCTCCCTGCTCTGTGCAGCTGGATGGGGCCTGTTGGATATGTGACCTTGCCTGACCCTTCTCTGCCCAGAGCCACAGTCTTGCGGTCAACCCAAAAGGAGACTGTGCCCACCAGAGGACTCTACGCTCCCTTACTGTGATGTGAACGGGAGGGTGCAACCCTATTTCAGTTCTCATAGCAAATGTGTCTTACGTGATGTCCAGGCCTGTACACCAGTGTCTCTTCTGTCCTGGCTTCCAGGTGTTGCTTTGTTAGGACAACGAGAGAAGGACTTGCTTGCAATGAAGACTTCCTCACCCTGTGGGTAGGTTCTTCCCCCAGGTTGCTTCTTAGAAGAGGTTTGTGTGACAGTGTCACAGGTAAGGGGCAGTGGTACCTGGACAGGCCTCCAGCCCCCACACTTTTCTCCTTGTGTATGGTGGGCTGGTGATGAGGCCTCCTTCTGGCTCATCTCTCCATCTCTCCAGCTCTGAAGTGGCACGGAAACCCCTGTTTTGCAGAGGGTATGAGCACCTCGTGAGTTTGTGCTGAGAAAGTGCTTGGTATCTGGTAGCCTGATCCTGCACATGCTTTTAGTATATACGTTTTCACATGCTATATGAAGACGGATCTTAGTCTAGAAAATTATTAATTATTTATATGCGTGGATATGTAACCAGAACAGTGATGTCAAAAACCTTTGAGAGTAGTGTTTCTCAACCATTTATTATTATTGATTACTGTCTCCTCCAAAGGAGCCTATGAAAAGTGATTTTTCTTGCTTCTCTGAAAGCAAATGCCACACATAGACCACATCTGTTTGCTTATGCAAGGGGTGGGCTGCAGGTCTAGAAGGCACAGCCCTTGAGGACAGCTCGTACGTATCCCTTGCCCTCAGTACAAACACTCGCCCCTGGAGGCGATGAGATTATAGCCCAGGCGAGGGCCCCAGAGGCCCCAGGGAGTTGGGGTTGGATCCTGTCTCTTCTTTCTCAGTGGCTTTGGCCTGTCAGTGTCCAGTTCAGCCCGCGGACTCAGGTTGAAAAGCTCAATCCAAGCCTCTCTGCTTATCCTGATCCGTGATGTTATGGTCTATGTCTAGATGTTCCTCTAAAGCCCCCCATCCTCAAAGTGGGGTCAGAAGATGTGGGTCACTGGGTGTGGGGCCCAGAGGGGACTGTCCTCCTCTCTCCTTCCTTGGTGCTCCACACTCTGCTTCCTTCCTGCTGTGAGCGGGCTTCCTGCTCCAACCCCTCAGCCATACCAAAAAACCCTCTCCTCTTTCAAACTGTGGGTGCCAGGTATTGTGTCCTAGGGAGGAGACAGTAACTCAAACGCACTACTCTGTTTCTTTTCTGCAGTACTAGGGATTGAACCCAGGGCCTTCCTTAGCTGATTTTTATTTGAGATGGAGTCTTAGCAAGTTGTTCAGATTCCCAGGCGGGGCTTGAATTTGTGATTCTCTTGCCTCAGCCTTCCAGAGTTCTAGGATGACTACATGGCTATGTGGGAGGCGCTGCGTGCGTGGCTTTGGCCTGGATGTCCTTATGCTATAGTTTTACCTGTAGTGGACACACAGTGAACACGGCCTGCTTTACAGAACGTGCATAGAAACCCCTGCTTCCTTTGTGGCCTGGGCCAGAGCCGCCATGTAGGATCCCTTGGGGTGCTCTTGCCTCGTCATGACACAGTGCTGTGTCATCAGGCCCAGAGTGGAGTCGTGGCCGAGCCTCCTGCCAGCCAGGAGCTATGACCGCAATCTGACCTCTCCGAGGCCTAGCTGACTCTTCTGCAAAGTTGATGTGACAGCTATCAATCCAGTGAAGAGTCGTTTGTGGCTCTTTCTTTTTGAGACGTGGTCTCACTTCGTAGTCCAGGCTGGCCCTGAGCTCACTATGTAGTCCAGGCAATCCTCGAACTCAGCAGTCCTCCTGTCTCTGCCTCTCGAGTGCTGGGATTACAGGCGTGAGCCACCACGCCTGGCACTGTGGTATGTGGTACTGATTGCTGGTGGGCGTGAGTCACCATGCCCGGTATTGTATGTGGTAAGTGGGGATCGAATCAGGGACCTTGCGCTTGCTACGCAAGCACTGGAACCAATGAGTTAAATCTCTAGCCCCCTTTGTGGCTCTTAATGTTATTGTTCTGACTGTTAGATAGCTTAACGTTTTTATGACAGGTCTATATGAAAAACTGCAAAACTCAGAGTGTCTTCAATGATATAGCTGGGCCAGAGTAGCCTGTCATAGGATGGGCATCATACAGAGGTTAGAAGTTCATCTGTCATAAGTTTTATAAAACTGTTGCATTTGGGAAGGGAGGGCCTTTCTTGATGCAACAGATGGCAAATAATAGCTGCCAGGCTGGATCTGGCCAAACACCAGTTATTACAAACTCTTTTCTTGAAATACAGTTGTGTCAACTTGAGAGCATGTTTTCCATGGCTGCTTTCCCCCTGCAGTGGGAAACGGAGTGGTTGGGGCCGAGACTGCTGGCCTGCAAAGGCTACTCTGTTTACTCTCTGGTCCTTTACTGAGGTTCTGGCCGCGGTGGTATATTCTGATAGGATGACTGAGAATCTGAAATCACTGCCACTGCTCCGAGGTGATCGCACATACTGTGTTTCTGGGGCACCCTGGTCTCTTCTAGAGGTGCTGAGCGGAGGGGTGGGGCTCCTTCCTGTGTCCTCATTAGCATCAAGTGTGGCCAGTTGCCTCTGCGGATGCAGCATCTAAGTACAGGGTCTCCTCTGCCTGTTATTTTTTTCTGGGTTAACCACTTATTCTGTAAAAGCCACACACCCTCCTGGGTCTCAGATACAGACTCCGGCCCCTGGGGACTTCAGAGGGGTTTTGAGCTCAACTATGAGTCAGCACCCTGCGCTCACCATGGCCCGGCTATGCCTGCCACATCATCCGGTCCCGGTGCCATCCGAGTGAAATGCAGACTGGGTTCTTCCATGTCTGACTATCTCAGTTGCTGGGGTCGTATCGCATCCGAATATTTCGGCTCACGCAGGACCAGCTGTGAACCTTGTGCAGAAGGTATATATGTGAATGTGTACATGTATAATATAATCTACCACGAACACAGGTTTATATATAAATATGCATCTTTATAATTTAATTCACTGGGAATTTTTGATTCCTGAGTATTTCTGTTGACCTGCAGCTGACATTGTCTGAGCTAGACTTCTCAGAGGGCAAGTGGATACTCAGTGTTAGGTGATGTTTCAGGTTTTCCAAGAAATGATTAATAGAGAGGCTTCTGATGCATGCTCACACCGCACCATTGGAGAAAAGCAGTGATCAAAGCTCACGGCATAGGAGAGTTGCTTTGTGTCTGATTTTTCTTTGTACTTTTTTTTTTTTTTTTTGCTTTTTGAGACAGGGTCTCGCTTTGTAGTTCAGGCTGGCCCTGAGCTCACTATGGCGCCCAGGCAAGCCGCCTCGAACTCAGCAATCCTCCTGTCCCTGCCTCCCGAGTGCTGGGATTACTGGCATGAGCCACCACGTCCGGCACTGTGGTATGCGGTGTTGATTGTTGGTGGGTGTGTCTCCACGCCCAGCATTATATGTGGTTACCGGGGTTCGAACTCAGGACCTTGCGCTTATGAGGCAGGCGTCGGAACCACTGAGCCAACCCTCCGGCCCTTCTTTGTACTTTTGACTGCACTGACTTTGGCTTCTTTTCCTTTACCCGGACAAACATATGCATAAACAAAGTCATACAAATACACGGAGATATTCATTTACACATAGGGGTATAGATACCCTCACCCACCCACCCACAGTACGGGCCCACTTATAACATGCTCAGATGCACACATCTAAATGGATACACAGCCATGTGCATCAAAACTTTCTGCAAGCTCCTTTGATGGCACTAGA
Source organism: Thryonomys swinderianus (assembly GCA_004025085.1). Lineage (NCBI taxonomy): Eukaryota > Metazoa > Chordata > Mammalia > Rodentia > Thryonomyidae > Thryonomys > Thryonomys swinderianus. Next base: position 14,815 of record PVIC010034303.1, read on the forward strand.
AAGCTATGTTTGGGGTAGTCAAGACCCTTCTTCCTGCCCCACACCCTGTGAGGGTTCACATGAAGTTTACCCACTAAAAACTAACCACCCCAAATCTGTATTTGCATGTGGAGCATCCTTGTGACATGCCTGCTTACATTTTCTGGAAATTCCATCAGTCTGTTTTGCTAGATGTGGTGAAGACACATAGACAGGTTGTCCAGAATCTGTGAAAGGTCCTGATGCATGCTTTTGGACAAACAGACAAGAGCTGGAGCAGCCAGGGGCGGGGAGGGGCATGATGACAGGATGGTACTCCGTAGGGGCATGGCGGGTGGGCAAGGTGCTCATGACCCCCACGAGGGTGAAGTCTGCACCCCCCAGATCAAACTCCTGACCTTGCACTTGCAAGGCAGGTGCAGAATCGCTGAGCTAACTCCCTACCCTCAGTGTGAATTTTCTCCTGTGCACGTCTTTTGCCTTGGACTTTCCATGGCTGGGGAGCAGAGACACATCATCTGCCTGTGGTCAGGCCAGGCTGTCGGCGAGATGCCCCCAGGCTGTGTCGAGGGTGTGCAGCCTGGTCGCAGTCCTGGGCGCCTCAACTCCCCTGCCCTGCTCACCGAGCTGCCTGAACGCTACTAGACCTTGCACCCCGTCAGCTGGAGGCCTCCCACACGAGTGGACTTCAGTAGTGGGACACATGGGGCCCTGTGGATGGTGTGCACGGGATTCACGCGTTACAGGCCACACCCCAGAGATGTCCCGGAAAACGTATCCTGTCCTCCTAACCTGGCAAATAGTTCCACACGACAGTTTAAAGCAAGTTGTAATGTAGATGCTTTGGACTCCTACAAGTAATACACCAGGACATGTTGGCGTGGAGAGTCACAACTTGCCCTCAGCCCTTACCCACCCTTGGCTGCCTTCTTTCAGAATTCTGTTTGGTCTTCTCCAGGCTCAGCTCAAGCTTCCCAAACCTCCTGTTCTCGGGAGGACACATGAGTACTGATGCAGAGCCTTTTGGGAGCCGGCACAGGTGCCCAGAGAGATGCTAGAGGAGGGGCAGGGTGAGTCAGTGGGGTTCCTGGTCCCCCTGCTCCTCTCCGGCTAGAGCAAAATTGAAGGAAGTCTAGAGGAAGACTCGGGACATCCAGATTCAAAAGTGGCATTACCTGTGAACAAAACCAGGGAAGAACAGTTCCTCAAGCCCAGCAGGCCTGGGTCCGCCCTCCCCCACCGCCATTGTTCCCTAGCTGTACAGATCTGAGCAGAAGACCTGGCCTCAGTTTCTGTGTTTGCAGCATAGGAAGAGAAAGCTTGAGATTTTCTGAGATTGCGTCTGCAGACCACATATTTCCTGAGTAATCCTGGCCCATCTTTGCTGCCTCCTACATCCCTGCCTCAGAAGGGACAAACAGAGCCTGGCGGGACACAACTGCTCAGGAGGAACTGCACTGTGGATCGCGGCATGTTCTTGATGCTACCCCTGCCTCTGACGACCTTCCCTCTTCTCTGTCTCCACGCAGACATTTGCCTGTAGGAGGGGAACATAAGGTTTTCAGTATGGCTTCTTTGCACATCAGGAGTCTGGTAAAATGGGTCGCAGAGATTCCAGTGCTCACTCTGGGCCTGGCCTGAGCACCGCAGAGAGGTGCCCTTGTTTTATCATCCCCATGTGCCAGATGTGAAAACTGAGACGGCAGTGGGGTGAACTCCTTCAGGACACCAATAAAAGAAAGCAGACAAAACCCATGAAGGGTTGCTGCGAGCCGCCTAGTCAGTGATTGAGGAAGTATTGATGGGATTAGACCCATGAGCCACAGATGCTAACCGAAAGTCACAGGAGTGTGGAGTCCCCATGATAAACTGATGAAAAAGTTATCACTTAAAATTATAGATAGAAACGGCAGCAGGAAGTTATAATAAGCGCTCTTTGGGGCATACACAAGGGAGGGTGAGTTAGAAAAAACAAAAAGGCAGGGTGCGTCTGGGGTCAGGTGGTCAGAGGGCCCTCCGAGGACACGGCAGGAAAGGGTGGGAGAGCTGTGCTGTGGAAGGCTCTGGCATGTGTCCCCTCCTCAGCCCCTGGAGCTGCTGGAGGAAGTGAAAAAGGAGAGTGGAGTCTGGACAGGGGCCAGCGTCCACGGGGGCTTGGGGGTGGGCAAGAGTTTGGTTTGATTCTGAGCCAGACACAAGCCAGGGAACTGTTTCGTCCTGAACTTCGTAGTGAATGACAGGAAACGTTCAGGTTAGGGAACCAGCCGAATGTGTGGAGCATGGCGACTTTTCACCACCCTTCTGGCTCACTGGAGGGACAAAGTGACAGAGGGCCGCTGCCTGTTCAGGATTGAAGCTCAGCAGAGTCTGAATCCCAAAGGAAGCAGCTTGTGTGGAGGGGTCAGAGTAGTGTCGGGCAGCTATGATGCATTTGGCTCTTACTTATTTGGAATCTGTCACTACAGTCACCCCAAGAATGGCTTGAAGGCAGGGATTGTGATGGTGTATCACCCCTGTCTGTGTCCCTACAATGAAGTTCACGCCTAGAGCTTTTCTGAAGCTCAGAAAACTATTTTACTTTCAATAAATGGATGAACGTGGAAATAAACAGATGTGTTATCCAACGCGCAGAGGTATGTTGGCCACCAGGAATGGGAGTTCAGCTGAAGCGAGTTGAGGTGTCAGCCCACCTCCTGCCAAGGGGACCAGCCCACAGGTCCTGACCCTTCTGTGGGGAAGCCTGGCTTTGAACATATTTTGGGTGCGATTTGTCCAACTCAACAAAGTGAGCTATAAATCACCCCTTGAGCCTCTTGGATGTCCGAGGCTTAGTGAGAGCCACAGAAGGGACTTGGCAGCTGTTTTGAGAATGATTCCTGAAAGCAGTTTGGCAAGTTCTGTCTTCTTCGAGAAGACTAGTCACACTTTCTGTGTGTGGTCTTCAGATTGGCCTTGATGCCTGGTGGAGAACCAGGTACCCCCTTGGGATGTGTGCAGCTGTGACCCGGTGGGGTAGCCTCCCCTGCGCTCCAGCTGTCAGTCACCAGGGATTTGTTCCCACCTTGGGCGGGACCCAAGTGAGAGGCAGTGTGCAGGCTGCCAGAGTCAGAGCCATTGATCGTCACCGCACAGCTGCAGTGGTCCAGGGTGGAGCTGTCTAAATATTGCCCGGTGTCTGCATCTGCTCTCCTATTTCACACAAGACGGACAGCTTGACGCTGTTTCCAAAATTGTACCCGCCGTGGGCTTATGCCTCTTCCTAAATCAGGAACAAGCTCATTTTTTCCCCTCACAGCTGACGTGTGAAGGGTACCCCCTTGGCCTTGTGTTGGGATGTTCATGACCCCAGCTAGGGGAAGGAGTTTTTTTCCTGTAGAATGGATGGAATGGAAAGAGACCTCCCAGCAATACTGTGTGAGGAAAGTAATCATGAAGGAGACTGTCATTGCTTCCTGGGCAGGGGAGGCTACACCACTCTCAATGGCCGCCTTGAGGACCAGGTTCAAGGAAGGGCATTGTTACTCTAGTTCTGTGGTTCTCTTGGGCTTCACCTTGTCCCACCCCTCAAGCAGCCCTGCCCTAGGTTTGTGTTTGAGACTTTTCTGTCAAGATACTTGCATGGTGATGGAGTCAGGGACCTCTCCCTGCTACTGTCATTTGCCTGTTTGTTCTAGACCAAATGTGTGGATCCAGTATTTTGAAGTTCAAGGCTAGGGCTCCTTCATTCTCAGGTGCTTAGACCAAAACAATTCTATTTCTATTTCTTTTGAAAAATAACAGTTCAAGAAGGTTCTAAGATAAGACACTTTAGCATAGTAGCACTCAGGGCACAGGGAGGCCACCTACCACCGAAGAAGTTGTTGCTTTCATATTGCTGAGACTAAATACCTGACTTCTCCTATCTGGGGGCATAAGCATTTCAGCAGGGGCCCTCAGGGTCACCCTTTACCCATCCAGCAGGGAGGGGCTGGATATTGTGTTACACATTAGAGGAGAAAAGAATTTATTTTAGCTCACAGTTTGTAAAGGTTTCAGTCCAGAGTAGGCTGATTCCAAAGCAGGGTAGTATGGCAGAGGGCATCACAGAAGAAAAATAGTCCATGGCATGGCAAGAGGTAGAGTGTGTCATCAAGGGAGAAAGAGGACATCGTGCGTGCGTGTGTCTGTGTGTGTGTGTGTGTGTGAGAGAGAGAGAGAGAGAGAGAGAGAGATCTCCTGGACACACCCACACTCACCTGCCTCCGTCAGGCTTCATCTCCCAACATAACCATCCGTGGATTAATCCAATATCCCAAATCTGGTCATCTGCCAAAACCCCCAGTTATGAACACATGAGGCTTTGGGGGGACATCTAGATATAAACCTTCACAAGCAGGATGACTTTTTATTGTGAGCTACTACTTTTGTATAAGTGAGGAATGTGTCTTCTTTCGGGCTTTGAATTCTGGAATTGTACCTGAAGCTTCTTAGGGTGACTCAACACTTTTCTGGCTTGCCCCAGATATCCCTTTCCTTAGCACTCAATTCCCGCCTTGTGGACATACCACTGCTCTCTCAGAATCTTATGCGTACTTCCATGTTTTCTTTTGTGAGGCTCCCTTATCCGGGTGGGGTGTCTCCCTGGCTCTGTCTCCCTGTTCTTGTAAGAGGATCCTGTCCCGGAAAGCTTCCCCTCTTTGGTGGTAGGTGGCCTGCCTGTGCCCTGAGTGCTCCAGCAACTGTATACGTCCACCACTTAACACACGGCACAGAGAATATTGGTTTCATGTCAGGCTTCTAGTAGTTGAGGCTGTGAGTCCTTTGGAGATGGGGTCAGTACCTAGAAGGGAGCAAAATGTTTGCCGAGTTGATCTTAAACAAGGACAGGAGTAAACAAAA
>PVIC010034304.1:0-19660 GCA_004025085.1 Thryonomys swinderianus
CATAGCCCAGAGCCAGCCGGAACTACAAAGCGAGACCCTGTCTCAAAAAAAAAAAAAAAAAAAAAAAAAAAAAGTACATCAGTTTAGGGCCGGAGATTTAGTTCAGTGGTTCTGGCGCCTGCCTCGCAAGCGCAAGGTCCTGAGTTTGATCCTGGTAACCACATAGAATGCTGGGCATGGTGACTCACGCCCACCAGCAATCAATACCACATACCACAGTGCCGGGCGTGGTGGATCATGCCTGTAATCCCAGCACTCAGGAGGCAGAGACAGGAGGATTGCTGAGTTCTCAGCAGCTTGCCTGGGCTACATAGTGAGCTCAGGGCCAGCCTGAACTACAAAGTGAGACCCTGTCTTAAAAAAAAAAAAAAAAAAGTACATCAGTTTAATGGATTGTGCTTACTGAAAATAATTGTATTTGATTCAGTCGTAACTGTTCAGGAAAACTGGAAGTGAGATCTTAAGCCAGATGCTGAGACATCATTAAACCAAAGAAACACATATTCTTCTTGCTGCTTTGTTATTACTTTAATAGAAATTCAGAGTTAAAACTGACTTTGTGCCTATGATTCCAAATTACTACCATATATAACAGTACTTCTGGGGCTGGAGATTTAGCTCAGTCATTCCGGCGCCTGTCTGGCAAGCACAAGGTCCTTGGTTCAATCCCTGGTAACCACATACAACAATACTGGGTGTGTTGACTCAAGCCCTCCAGCAATCAGTACCATGTACCACAGTGCTGGGCATGGTGACTCATGCCTGTAATCCCAGCATTTGGGAGGCAGAGGCAGGAGGATTGCTGAGTTGGAGGTTTGCCTGAGCTACATAGTGAGCTCAGGGCCAGCCTGAACTACAAAGTAAGACCCTGTCTAAAAGAAAAAAGAAAAAAAAAACAGCACTTCTGATAATGAAGTAATTATTAAAACAGGTATTTGAAGACAATAACTGGCAACAATTTGGCTGAATGTTGAAACCCTGTTTTTTTTAAATTTTATTTTGAACACTTTGCTCCATAGAAACTATTACTGGGTGGGGGCAACATTTCAATGTTTGATTACATATTAACGTTCTGTCATTTTATTAAATACAAGCTGGTACTTGGCATTTGTCTTTCTAAAATTGAAAACAAAAGTGACAATGCATTTTAAAAACATGACCTTTTCCAAAATGACACAGAGATTTTTCTTAAAGTACTACCATATAAAAATCCATTTGTCTCTCAATCTTTCTCTCCTTTCTTATTTCCTCACATTCAGAAAAGCACACATCAAGACAATGGAGCAGGGCTACTCTCTATGAATATAGTGCAGTGCTTTCTTTTTCTTTTCTTTTTTTTTCACTTTCTTGCTGAAAAACAGAAATAAACAGCTATTCATTAAGCACCCAGCACATGGCAGGTGTTTTGCGGGGTGCTTTGTATATATTATCTCTTAATCCTCAGAGTAACCCTATGAGGAAGGCAGTTCTATCCCCATTTTATAGCCCAGGAAACCCAAGCTCAGGAGGATAAGTAACTGGCCCTGGGTCGTCCAACCGCTGGATGGGGTTTGGCCTCGGGTCAGTCTGTCTGCCTGCAGAAAACTTGGACCTTCCTCAAATCCTCTTCTCTGCCCCCACCTTACAAATACCTTGTGAAATCTTTTCTCTTTCACTGTTTTAACTTTGTATGTTTTCATTCTGAAGTACTCAAGAAAGGGTCTTTTGGTTCAATTTCATGTTTAAAATTTATTCTAAGGTATTTTTAGTCCTGAGTACATAATTTTCTTTTCTTATGCAAAACTTTAGATCATACTGTCATTATGAAAATAAATTTCAAGGGTCATTTTATTAATAATTCTTAATTCTTAAATTATTAATAAAATCTTGGCTTCATATCAAATTTTTTAAAGTGACATCAAGGCAGTTGGACAAATGGAGATATTTTTCCCTTTTATTCTCTTTTTCTGGGTATCTATTTCTATATAATAAATTGCTCTAAAACTCAACAGTGTAAAAACAACATCCATTTTATTATATATCATAATTTTTGTGGGTCAGGAATTTGAGTAGGCTTAGCTGGCTAAGGACTCTGCTCCATGTGGCTTCAACTATAGTCACTGGACAGTGTTCAGACAGCTGACTGCTGCTTGCAGTGCCAGGAAAGCTGGGCTCAGCTGGGATCATCACCAAAGCAGCAGCACTAGTCTCCAGCACATGATGGCCACCAGGCTCAGGCTTTGTGCACCACGGAGCAGGGTCCTGCAAAGAACTTCCCATGACACAGGACTGAAAAACACACCCTGTGCCCAAGTGGGGAGGAATGTTCACTTCTGGATAGAAAAGCATCAAAGAGCTATGTCCAATCACTTGTACAGAATCCCTATTTTAAAAGACTTTAAATTCATCCATTTTTGGAAGGCAGTATTACAAAAGCATGATTGGAAAGCTAACCTAATAATAGAATTTATGAGAGGTTTTAGTCAAGCAAAACAAAACAAAATTGAGACAAAAACCAGTATGACCTTATGTACCATAAGAAAATCTTGAAAGCATCACAACTGTTAGAACTCCGGCGGCAGCCAACAACCTCACCACACACCAAGCTCATCTGACAGGAGATCTTATTTAAAGGGGGTGAAGTGTCTCCTGTACCAGAGAGCGGCAGAAGCTTGGAACAAAGGGAGGGATGGTCTTATAATACTTTTTAGGTTCAGGGGACCTACATGAGGGCCAGGGTGAGGTAACTTTTAACCTATCAGAGGCCACATTTCCTTCTAAGTTTTTTCTTGTGGAAGGACACTGGGGTGGCGTTACAGGGAGGTGAAGGAGCTGGAAGGACTATATAAGACAGAGGGCTATAACCTTATCAATGACAATAAAAAATATTCTCAATTTTAAAATTCAGCGCAGTTTAAGAAACAGAAAATTATGTATTGTGTGGCTGTATTAAGTACCATGAATCTTGTGAAGGTTTTTATATGTGTTTACAAAATGACTTATAAATCAAATATTAGCCTGGTATGGTTCTTTATATAGGATTGGCAAAAATTGTACCAACTTAAGAAGTATAAATTTGACCTTAAAAAATCTGTTGTTGTAATAGGTTCTTATTTCCTTTCTTCCATAATAATAGGTTTAGAGTTGCAGCTGAGACAGTTTGTGCCAGACATGAGACAGTACATGGTAGAGACTTGTCTTTTAAGTAAATGTTAACTGAACAGCCATGACCATTCCTTAGTATTGTCTTTTGCTGCTTCCGTCTACAGTGATAGGTCTGAGCGTGACCCACAAAGTGTGAAACACTCTCCAGCTCTTGCCCAAAAGTTTTCTGACTACTATTCCAGGTGCACTTTCCCAGCTTGCTTTGTGTTAACTCAGGCCATGGATCAATGCCTCGCCAAGGAGCGGAAGAGCTGTGCCTCGAAGCCCGGCTGCTTGAGAACTGAGGAAAACATGCTGACAGCTGCAGCTCAGTGGAATAGCAGCTTTGTGGTGACCCAAGAACAGTGCCCTGACAGGTGGAAAAAAATATGAAATAAGAAGAACCTTGGTTCCTAAACAACCATGTGGAACAGAGAGATGCACCGAGACCATTCTCCAGGACTTTTCACATGAGAGGTAGATAAATTTTTGACTTCAAACCACTAAAACAATGTCACATCTTTGTTAAAGCAATCAAGTTTTACTGTACCTGACTCTTAAGTGTTCTAATCATTTCACAATGAATCACCAATAAATATCTGAACTGTTTCTAAAGATGATCAAAAATAGCACTCATTAAATACACTACTTTGCCTTGTAAGTGGTTCATGACAGCAGAAGGAAGAAGAGAGGAGGGAAGAAGTCCCCCTAACTCATTATTTTCACTTGTCCAGTGTAGTAGTTGGTGGTCTCTTGTCTTCAGGAAATGGTCTCCAGATGAAAACCAGTATGGAAACCAAAGTAAAATTAACCTTTACTCTGATCCTCCTTGCTCTATAGATAAGATTCATTTTGTCTCTTCAGCTCTTTGATGAATGTACACAAAACAGAAATCCAAGGAGAATCTGCTTAAGCATTTAAAAAACCTATTTGATCCTATCATTTTCATGTCTTCAGCCTCATTGTTTACATTCTTTTCCTCTTTCTCTGCAAAGCTCAAACATTGGTGCCATCTATGGATAACTAGACTGATTTTAAGCCAGGAAGTAAGTAACATTTTGATCATTTGTGCGAATAACATTATAACCCAGGGGTTTCCGTCAAAAAGTCATCTCCAAATGATGACTGAGACAGCATGTGCCCCATTACCTTTGTCTCTATATTTTTGACTTTATTACCTTAATTATATACTTATTCACCACTGTTTTCTTGGGGCACTTCTGAAAATCAGAGAAACAAATATAAATAGATCCTCAGAAATCCATTACCAAATTTATGGTTAACCAGTAATTAGAGCTCAGAAGCCTTTGGTCAGGAAGAGACTGGATGCTCTTATGGGCTTTATTCTTTGTGTTCCATTGTTAGATTTGTACACCATTTCCTTGAATGCCAAATTTAGGCATGCTTCCTAATTAATGATTTTTTCAAGCTCTTCTCAGAAGCCATTGGATTGTGATTAGCCCACAAAGGGAGGTTTTTCTCTCCTGGCACATAGTTTTCTGTCTCCCAGCAGTTAATTGAGCACAGGATAATGGTTTCCTTATAGGGAGGCTCACAGACGGCATGGAAAGGTTGATGCCTCTTTAGTCTGGGAACTTCAGTGACATTCTATAATGCTTGGTGAATTTAAGCCCAGAATTAGAGACCAAATTGATGTGTTTGGACATATCTCAAGCTGATGTTTCCTGAGCAGCTGGCTCTGTGAAAGGATGTGTAAGCTGGCTCAGGCCTCTGCTTTTCTTCAGGATGAATTTTTCACTGCACTTCTCTTTCTGTAGCTCACTACAGCACAGAAAGAAACTGAAATGACCCCTTCTAGAAATCAGATAACATTTGTTTTCAAACACCAAACCTGCCTATACAAAGCATAGTATCTGCAATGTGTATATTTATCTCTGTCCCTATGCAATTATAGTTAAAACTATCATTTATTTTTTGCCTATATTTCAAAGCACAGTGAATGGAAAAGCAATGGTCTTTTCTTTAAATTTTAGAAAGCTATGTTTGCTCTTCCACCTCATGAGAAAGTTTAGGAGATCACTTAGCCTTGAGCCACACACACACAAAAAAATTGGTAGCTGACAGGTTGTATTTCCACAGAAAGCATACAAGATACTTAAAGTCAAGCAGAAGGTCATGAGTTTAAACATCTTATTCATTTTTTTGAGAATAATGGAGGAAATTAAAAGTTTTCTCAATTTCTTAATCACCTGAATCTTTGTTTCCAATAAGTCATACAGAATAAAGAGGCCTGGATCATTGACAGTCACGTCAGAAAGCTGAGGAGCCCCTGGCACAGGGAAATCCTCTCTCTCTCTCAATTCCCTCAAACAACAGAAAAGATTTAGAAACTTAATTCCTAAAAATTATTAGTTAAGAGGTGACAACATTTGGAAAATGGGCATTGTTGTGGAAATGCACCTGGACCCTCTGAGAAAACTCACTGCAGGGCTGGTTATGGACAAGCAAACCCAGGACAGGAGTAGGAGCAGAGCTCAGGTCACATGGGAGCCACTGGTAAGGACAAAGCTGGACTTGGCTGAATATTCTAGTCAGCAGCAATCTCATCCCATCTTCTCCTCTGCTGAGCACCCTCTGTCCTGCATCCTTTCCCACTCTGGCAGAAGGATTCTATTTTATAGAGACTTGAAGCAAGAAATCTCTACCTTACTAAAAAGAGTAAGATTCAGTATTCCAAGAGAAATGAGAGTAGCTAGTGAAAATGTGAAATTCAAATAAAACTCATGAAAAGCCTAATAAGAGAAGAATTTCTTAACATCTCTATCCTTAAGGAAATAACTTTTTAAAAATCTGTATACTATCTCCCCAAAATGTTATCAATAAAAGAGTTTCAAAAATAATATTAACAGGGCCAGAGGGTTAGCTCAGTGGTTCCGGCGCCTGCCTCTCAAGCGCAAGGTCCTGAGTTCGATCCCTGGTAACCACATATGATGCTGGGTGTGGAGACTCACACCCACCAGCAATCAACCAGCAATTAGCACCACATTCCACAGTGCCGGGCATAGTGGCTCGCACCTGTAATCCCAGCACTCGGGAGGCAGAGACAGGAGGATTGCTGAGTTCCAGGCTTGCCTGGGCTACATAGGGAGCTCAGGGCCAGCCTGAACTGCAAAGTGAGACCCTGTCTCAAAAAAAAAAGTATTAACAGTTTTGCTTATAGGTTGGTGTTTTCAATATATTGCATAGTAAATCCATTATAAATAGTTTAACTTCTACTTAATAAATAGCATGGAGTTCATTATTGTTTCAAAACCTTTTGAGGAATACAACAGTACCTCAGTTTGCCCATTTAATTCTTTCTACAATTCTGGTTGCAAACCAAACTGGACAAGCAGCAAATAAAATTCAGTGGTTACTTTCAAAGATGAACTTTTGGGGAACTGGATTCAGTTCTGGTTCAGCCTCATTTGTGACCAGAACTGGGGAGAGAACTGAGTGTGTGAGCCAAGGAACCACTGTAGTTCAGCAAATATATTTGCTACAGTGCTAATCTCCACAGGGAAAGGAATTCTTGATGTAAGAAAAAGTTGCCTACATTTCCAATAAAGGCCTGTTAGGGTGGAAGAGACTGATATACATCAGTGAAGGGTAGTTTCCACTGACTTCATTTTTACAGAAAGAAAAACCTACTGAACCATCAGCTCTTTCTTTTGATGCAGTGATAATTCTTCTTTTAAGACACATGCAAATGCAGGTGTGTTTATACATGATGCACATGTGCACAAACACAAATTCTATCCAACAGCAAAAGCTTTCAGCTGTCTGTAATCCTAGGAAAAATGAATGTATTTATTCCCTTCAAATTGAAGCATCAAAACAAAATATGAAAACCAACACAACTGATTTAACTTAAGTGTGTAATGGCTGCTGCATTTTTAGGAGGGCCATTTCCTACCTGCACTGAGAGATCTGGACAGGCTAACAGCATCCCATTGTGTTTGGTGTCTGGGTGCTTTTCTCACAGCCTCACAGACAATAGCTGAATGAACTAGATAGCAGTTCTCAGCCAGGGATGGATGGGAATTGGAGTGTAAGTCCCCAACTTCCTTCACAGATGTGTAAATACCATACTGTTTCCCTGGTATGAGAAATGGAAAGTGTAAATCAGGTCCAAAATGTATGATAGGTATTATGAAATAGGAAGAAAATGTTCAAGGGAAAGGGGGAATTAGGGAGAGGGCAGGGAAATCAAAGAAGGAAAAGAAAAATTTTGATGATAAAAGGGAAAAACGGAAAAAAAGCTTGTGTATATATAGGGATAGAGAGCTGTAGAGAAGGCAGGGGAAGGGGGAAAAATAAGAATCAAGATGCATCATGTACAGGTATAAATTCTCAATGATGAATGTGATCCTAATGTATATCTAAAATATACCAATAAACTCAATAAAGGGAATATTTTTTAAAAAAGAAATTTTTTCAAAATGTTCTCATCATCCTTGCTCTCAGAAGGATAGATCCAGTTTAGTCCCCCCACATTCTTGGAAGAATCACATGCATGGGTTGCCTAACTGTTGCTCAGTAATGTGTAACCCATGGTTGCCTTTTCCTCCCCCTCTTTACTATCCACTCCTCAGCTGGCCTTCTTTGCAATCAATTCTGAAATAAACAACTCACATTCACATTTTTCTCCAGGGGCTTCTGTTATACAAACTTGCTGTTATACAAACTCACTAGAGACACTAGTACTTGATCCTTTTGGGGAAAGTATCTCTTCCTTTGATGATTTTAATGGAACATTTTATATACACATTGTGATCACAATCAACATTGAGAATTTGTACCAGTACATGACATGACTTACTTCTCATTTTTTCCCATTCCCCTGTCCCCGCAAAACCCCCAACCCCTATATACATAAGCTTTGTATCCTTTGTTTTTTTCTTTTTCTTCTTTTTTTTTTTTTAAGACAGGATCTCACTTTGTAGTTCAGGCTGGCCCTGAGCTCACTGTGTAGCCCAGGCAAGCCTCAAACTCACAGGAATATTCCTGCCTCTGCCTCCCAAGTGCTGGGATTACAGCCATGAGCCCCTACACCTGGCATTATGGTGTGTGGTACTGATTGCTGGTGGTGAGTCACCATGCCTGGTATTGTTGTACATGGTTACAAGGGAATGAACCAGGGACCTTGCATTTGCTAGGCAGGCACTGGAACTATTGAACTGTATCTGTGGCCCTCTTTCCTTTTCTTAATCATTAAGTTTTTTCTTTCCCTTCTTACCCCTAGCCTCCTTTCCCTTTGAATATTTTCTTACTATTTCACAATGCCTATCATACATTTTAGAACTCACCGATACCTTAACTTCCTCACAATAGAGAAAAGATATGGTTTTTATACATCTGTGTCCTATTTACTTCACTTATGAGTTTGACCTCAAGGTACATCCTTATGAGTATGAAGGACCCAAATTTATCATTCTTTATGGCAGAGTAATACTCCATTTTATTAAAAAGCCACATCCTCTTTACCCAGTCTGTAGCCGATGGGCATTTGGGTTGTTTCCAAGATTTGGCTATTATAAACTGAGCTGCTATAAACATGGGGGCACATATGTCACTATGATAGGATTCTTTTAATCCTTTCATGTATATCCTCAGCAGGGGAATAGCAGGGTCAAAGGGGTCTCCAATCCTAGTTTTTTTGAGCAATCTCCACACTGATCTCCATTGTGGTTGCACCAGTCTACACTCCAACCACAGTGGAGAAGGGTTCCTTTCTCCCTGCAGCCTTGCCAGCATTTGATGTTCATTGATTTCATGTTAGCAGCCATTCTTTGTGGAGTGAGATGGAATCTCATTGTTGTTTCATCTGCATCTCTTGATTGACTAGTCATGTTGAACATTTCTTCATGTGTTCCTTAGCCCTTTCACTTCAGATGCCTATTTTTGAACTGGGTCTTTAAACTTCAGGGGGCTGACTTTTTAAAGCTCTTTATATACTTTAGATAGTAGTCCTTTATCTAAGAAACACCTGGTAAATTTCCCCCCCATACTGTCAGTTATCTTTTTGCTTTGTTGGTGGTTCCTCTTGCTGTCCAGAAGCTTTTTAGTAAGATGAGATCCCATTTGTTGATTTCTTTGGCTAGTTCTCATTTTATAGAGGTTTTGTTCATGAATTCTATCCCTAAGCCAGCGTCTCCAAAAGTTCTATCCAACCTGTTTTGCAGCAGATTTAGTGTTTCTGTTTCAATATTTAGGTCTCTAATCCACTTTAATTTGAGTTTGGTACACAGTGAAAGACACAGATTTAGCTTTCGTCTTTGGCAGGTTGAAACCCAATTTTTCCAACACCATTTTTTAAAGAGGCTGTCTCTCCTACATTGAGAATGCTTGGCTCCTTCATGGAAGACAAGGTGGCTTAATATACCTGGGGTTGTTTCTGGATCTTCTAGTCTGTTTTACTGATCCTCAGATCTGTTACTTTGCACCTTACAGAGACTCACTTATTTAAATTTTTAAATGACTTTAATAACATTAAGATGCAAGTTAGAAAATGTGAATGTCCACATATCTATAAATCCTCTATGAAATATAAATGATCATGGAAATAAAAGAATTGTTCTTAAAACAGAGTTGGAAAGGGTATGCTCACATACTGGGCAAATTTCCTTGGGCTCTGACACCCAGGTCACCTCCTTGCTTACTGCCTTTGGCAGAGGTCCTGTGCCTATAAGCCAGCTTGGAGGCTGCACAGGCAGTGTGGAGGGGAGAGTTTGGAGATGCACCCTCCTGGGGGACAAGCAGACACATCGAGGCACATGTGTGCTGTTGGGAGCCCAGTGTTTGTCAAGCTCCATCAGACAGCACATGCTTGATTTGAAAAAGCTTTGGGTATCAAGAAAAATGTGAGAAGGCCCAAAGAGTGAATAAGTTTTTACATGAAATCTTCAGAGAAAGAATAAAACTCTAAGCATGACAAATACTACAGAATTATGGGGGAGGCTGGTAACATGTGGTTATTGTCCTAGACATATGTATGATTATCCAGCTGCAACCATTCCATGCCTTCCTCCTCCCAGTTGTACATCCAAGAAGCTGGCTGTCCCATTCTGTGTCATTGTGATAGGATAATGTACCCAGTTGTTTGCCACTATAAAACAAAATCCAAGTAAACCCAAGGACTTGCCTTTCCCAAGTCCTAGTTCTCATCACACAACACAAAGTAAGCCTGGAAAGGAGACCAACACTTTGCCAGTCAGCAAATAATTCTAGTTTTTCAAGTTTTAGGGTAAAGCTTGGAAACCTTTAGTAATTAACCATTCTCCTATTACAAAATAAACATTGGGTGGCTCTAGGCCTGTGGTAGAGATGGAACACATGAACAGAGGACATGAAGTGACACCACCTGAGGTGATGATCATGAAAGGAGGCCTCTTCCATCATCACCCTTGTGCTACCCACTCACCTGTAAAAAGAAAGGCCTTCCTGTGAGATTGCACACCCAGATCCTGGAACAGCACAGGTCACTTAAAATGCACTCAATAAATGAATAACATCCTT
Source organism: Thryonomys swinderianus (assembly GCA_004025085.1). Taxonomy (NCBI): domain Eukaryota; kingdom Metazoa; phylum Chordata; class Mammalia; order Rodentia; family Thryonomyidae; genus Thryonomys; species Thryonomys swinderianus. The sequence continues at coordinate 10,642 of PVIC010034304.1, forward strand.
CCATAAATATGTTTTATTCATTACTCCTTTTAGATTAAATCTTTCATTAGTTAGATTTTCCATAACAAACTTCAAATGATTAATGTCCAGCCATTTTGAGGGTTTACTGTGTCAAATAAAGTACAAGATAGTAGAAATTAAACCTAAGACAGTTTAGACTTACTCACTAGAAAACATTTCAAATAAAATCCTATGTTGCAGAGAAAAAAACTGACACCAAGAAAGAATGTTGAGCCCATTGACCTTGAATAAATTTTCCAACTTCATACCAAGAATATAATGGCACTGACCTAGCTCAGAAATGCCCAAGATCACTTTCTTGTCTATTTCCCTTAACAAAGGTTACTAAGCAACATCTCCACATGAAACAAAGTATGTCAGATCAGATTGTGCCCACAACTCCTGGTGAAGACGGCAATATGTAATAATGATGAATTGTGCTTTTCCCTGATCTTATACAACATGAGAATTTTTTTCAAGATGTTTCAAGGTAACACTACCTCCATATAAGTCTGTTGATTTATCTCTGAAATACATCTGCTCTACCACTGAAATATTTCTCAATAGTTCACTGAAATATTTCTCACTGCTGCAAGATAGTCAGACACTGAAAAACTCAGGGTGCTTACTTCTGAGTCTAAAGATGTCAGAAAGGTAGAAATAAGAAGCATGAATTTTGGGGTGTTTTCTTATGGAACAACAGCTAACTAGTACAAGCATCCAGACTGTGAAATATTGTCCAACTGATACACAAAGAGAATTAGAAATATTACTTATTTTCATGAATGCTGCTTTAAAAAATGGAATAACATGTCTCAAGAAAATATGTAAAGGTAGAAAAAACCTTGTAATTTTTAAATTTTTTATTTTTATTAGTCCATGTTTGCTGTACATAATGATCACATTCATCACAAGGAGTTGGTGCATATACCTGACACAGCTTAACCCTTTTACTTCCCCTTCCCTAGCCTCACCTTCCCTTCTTTCCATGTTTTAGGATCCTGCCCATTTATAAAGGTCACTGTATAATGATCAAGGGATTGACTCATTAAGATAATATGAGATGTCCAGGCATGGTAGTCTTCTTATAATATTAGCATTATGCAAAACTGAGGCAGGAAGACTACAAGCACAAGCCAAGCCAGGGCAACTTAGTGAACAGGCACAATACTGCTCAAAATATCAAAAGAAGGAGGAGGGGAAGGAAAACATAAAAGTATAAAACTATATTAATATATATTTCTATGTATTTATGTAAATTTAAATGCCACATATACTTGAATGTATCTGAGGTTTAATATTTTAGTTATGATATTTTAGGTATTTAGTGTCTTAGACTCTGTTCTAGGACCAAACAGAGGTAATAAGAGTGAATAAAGCAGCAGAGCCTTGGTCAACAAGCTCACAGGTAGTGAAGACAGACATCCCCACAGTTGCAGAAGAGTATGATTAAAAAGCATATACTCAAGGTGATTCCAGAGCCCAAATGTGAGTGGGAGTGATTTTGCATGGAGAAATGAGAAGCATCACTGATATGCTGCAGTCTGGAGGATAAGTGCTTGAGAGAAAGATGGGAATGAGTATTTTACACAGAACAGTATAGGCTAAATATACATAATGCTGAAGGCTTGGGAAGATATGATTATCCATGAAGCTAAGGACAGGATATCCATCAGAGGCTAAAACTGATGAAATGGAAGGCAAGATGTGGCCACCATGGAATGGACCACAGAGTGTGAGCTCAGGATCAGAAAATGGCTTGAGCTGGAGTAAATGACACAATCAGATCTGTATTTTAGAAAAAGTACACTGGAGGACAAAATATTTTCCTTTTGCTTCTCTTTCAAGTGAATTATCAAAGACTAGCTCTTATGTTATGGGTCCAGAGAAACATTCTTGAATATCCCTGTATTTTCAGGTAGTTTTCCCCTTGATATTCTAGTGGTGTGCTATGTGACACCACTTTCCCATTACATGTGATAAAGGAACATCTCCAGTCCTTGGCCACCTGCTATTGACACCTCACCAATTTATACTGCTAATTTTTTCTCTACCATGAGAAGTTCTCTGTGTCCTCATAGAAGAGAATGAAATCCCAGCAATACCAAATAAAATACTGAATACTAAAATAGCTAATCTGGAATAAAAGCAGAACTCAGAGAGATTTTCAGTTTAAAACAAAAGCTCTGCAATTCATAAAACAGTTGTTTGAACAAATATATTCCCAACTGTCTCTTTTGTCAAATTTCCCTTAACATTACATGCATCTCTTTCAATTTTCTCTGTTTTCTATCATGACCTAGGAGAATCTTCTTAGGTTTGAGGAAGCATTCTTGATTACTAGGACCATTCCTGCTGGGACATATTTGCAGGCTCTGAACTGCAGCTGCAAATGTTTTGCTTTAGGTACTGTCTAGGAGGTAAGAGGTTTCTGAGAACTTATCACTCATAGTTTAATGGTATGTTACTTTCTGTTTTTGTAGACAGCTTGAGAAAAGTCCCTCTGAAGTGCTGCACAATGAATCTTGGCAAGAAGGGAAGTAGGTACCATTGACCAGAGCTCAGGCCTGCAGCTTTCCTGCTGCTGGGTCTATGAAAGAGGCCCATGGAGACAGACCAGGCAAGGAGAGTGCAGTGGATGTTGTGCAGTGAATCTCAGCAAGAAGAGAGTTGGCCCCCATTGACCAGCACCCAGGCCTACAACATTCCTGTTGCTGGGATCACATCAGAGGCCTGCAGAGACAGACTGGGCAAGTAGGGCATGCCACTCATGCTCTCCTGCCCTCCAGTCAGTATTAATACTTAGAAGTAAAAGAGTTTCAACCTTCCCTAATTTCTCTTCTTTCTGTATTATTATAGGAGGGTGTACAAAGTCTCTAGTGATCCTATGGTTCTTAATCAGCTCTGTCTTATAATTTTCTCTTTTGGCTCTGATGTCCTCTAGCATCTATAAGGTTTTTGAAATTTCCGTGATCTTTGTAGATCCTCTAACACTATTTCTGATATTTTGCTTCCTTCTATCTCCCTAATTCCCCAGCTCACATTGACCTTTTATTCCAAAAGAGTAGTACTGCTATTTTTAAGGACCTGTATGTTATAAACACATTTCTGATTAATTCTAAATTTTGTCTTATGATCATAGATGTAACTCATGGAATAAAAGTATCAAGACAGTAGTTGCCTAAGCTTATCCTTTCCTGGACTTGTTCAATACTGTTGATGATACTGATTGTATTATGTCAACAATGATAATGTTATTGTTCTGCTCAAATACCTCCCATGGTGTGCCAGAATTGAGAACTTTCAAGGGTCATTACAGATCCAAGGAGGACAACCCAGGAAGTAGCCATCTCATAAGGGATCCAAATATTAGGGAGAAAGAGATTTGCAACAAACATTGCCTAGCTATCAGGCAAGGAATTAAATGAACAACATCAGCAACAACAAAGGAATAGAAATTAAAAAACCCAAATATAAAGATCATCACCACAGAGGAATCCAGGGAAAAGGAAATAGGGCAAACTGAAGCCCAGTCATGGATTCTCTGAACTGGTAACAAAAGCAGACCTAATAAAATGGAAATCAGAAATAATCTCTGAGATGAAAACAGAGATACTGTCCAAGGTGAAAGATAGGATTAATAATGCTAAAGAAGAGTTCAGGGGCATGATAGAATGTGAGATATCATAAGCAATGAAACCAATTAAACACCTACACAGAGTTCAATGTGATTGAAAACATAAATGAAAGTTTGCAAAGAAGGATGAATGAAGCTGAAGACCAAATTTCAGACCCAGAGGACAGAATGACAGCCAATGAACAAGAAAGGTATAATTTATGGAAAAAGGTAAGTGACTATGAGAAATCAATCCAGCAGTTCTTGGTGATACAAAGAAGAATAACATAAGACAGATTGGAGTCACTGAGGAAGCAGGAAACAGTGCAAAAGAAATTTTAAAAACTGTTGACAGATATAGTGGCAGAAAACTTCATGGGAAAAGGAAAAGAATTGTACAGGTAGATAAATGAGGCATATAGAACTACAAAAGGCCGTCTCACACACACACACACACACACACACACACACAAATCTACACATATATAATTATCAAGGTTCCAGATACACAAAAAAGAATGAAATACTTAAGGCAGTTAGAGAAAGAAAAAAAAAACCACACACATACAAAGAGAACCCCAGCAATATCACAGCAAACTTTTCAATACAAACATTCAATCAAAGGAGAGCCTGGAATGAAGTGTTTCAAGCCTTGGAGGAAAACAATTTCCAGCCTAGACTGATGTATCCTGCAAAACTATCTTTCAGAATTGACAGAGAAATAAGATATTTACATGACAAAGAACATCTGAAAAACTTCACAAATATAAAATCTGCAACCAAAACATTCTAAACATTATCTTGGAAAAAAACAATGAAAGTTATAAACCCATAAGACCCAATGGAGTCAACCCATTGGCCAATACAAGAAACTGAATGGAAAGGGCAAAAGTAAAGAATAAAAGAGTCAAGAACAGAAAAACATGACAGCTCTAAGTCAGTCTATATCAGTCATAACCATTAATGTCAATGGGCTCAATTTGCCAATTAAAAGTCACAGAGTGGCAGAATGGATCAAGAATTAAAATCATTCAATTTGCTGCATATTGGAAACACACCTAATTTAGAAAAAGCCATAGACTGAAAGTAAAAGGATGGAAAACAATTAACCATGCAACAGGAAACCGCAAAAAAGCAGGAGTGGCTATCCTGCATGCAGACAAAATAGATTGCAGACCAAAACTCATTAAAAGAGACAATGAATGTCAGTGTATTCTCATACAGGGAACAATCCAAGAGAAAGAAATAACAATCATAAACATCTATGCACCAAACTCTAATGCACCCACTATATAAAACAAATATTAATGGATATGAAAAGTCAGATAAGCACTAATACAATAGTAGTAGGGGAATTCAATACCCAGCTGTCAGAAATAGGCAGATTGACTGGACAAAAATATCAATAAATAAATACTTGAGCTAAACCAAACTTTGGAACAAATGGACTTAATAGATGCCTACAGAATATTTCACTCCACAAGGTCAGAATCCACATTCGTCTCAACTCTTCATGGATCCTTCTCCAAAATAGGCCACATGCTAATTCATAGAACATGTTTAATTAAATGCAAAGAAACTGAAGTTAGACCCTGTGTACTGTCAGACCATAGTGCCTTGAAATTAGAGATGAAAAGCAAAAGAAATTCCAAAATCCTCACAAACACATGGAAATTGAACAACACTGCTGAACAATCAATGGATCACAGAAGAAATTAAACAGTTTTTACAACTAAATGATAATCTGGGTACAACATATAGGAATTTATGGGACACAATGAAAGCAGTTATATGAGGGAAATTCACAGCAATGAACTCCTACACCAGGAAAGCATAGAAATTTCAAATAAACAATTTAATGCTAAATCTCAAGTTACTAGAAAAATAGGAGCAAGAAAAATGCAAAGTTCATACTAGGGAGGAAACTATAAGGATCAGAGCACAAACTGATACAATGGAGACTAAGAGGATGATACAAAGAAAATCAAGGAATTGAAGAGTTGGTTCTTTGAAAGGATAAACAAAATTGACAGAGCCTTAGCAAACCTTATCAGACAAAGGAAGAAAAAAGATCTAATCCATGCTATTAGGAATGAAAAAAAGGGTAAATCACCACAGAAATTCAGAGGACAATAAACACCAAATTTGAAAATCTGTACTCCAATAAAATGGAAAACACAGAAGACACATATGAACTTCCAAAGCTGAACAAAGAAGATATAAAAATGTTAAACACCCCAATATTAATCTGTGAAATTGAAAAAGAAAATTCTGGGTCCTGATGGCTTTACTACAGAATTCTACAAAACTTTTAGAAGAGTTAATGCCACTATTGTTCAGACTCTTTAATGAAATCAAAATGGAAGCAGTACTCCCAAATTCATTCTTCAAAGCAACCATTACCTTGACTCCAAAAGCAGAGAAAGACCCAACCAACAAAAGAATGACAGATCAATCTCCCTAATAAATATACAAAAATCCTCAATAAAATACTACCAAACAGAATACAGAGAATCAAGAAGATCATATACCCTAAGCATGTTGGATTCATCCCAGGGATGTAAGGATGTTTCAACATACATAAATAAAAAAATGTAGTACACCATATTGACAAATTCAAAGACAAAAACCATATGGTCATCTCAATAGATACGGAAAAAACATTCAACAAAATCCAGCACCCATTCATAATCAAAACCCTGCAGAAAATTGGAATAGATGGACTTTATCTCAGACTAAGATCTATGTATGATAAACCAAAAGGCAGCATCATTCTAAATGCTCAAAAACTGAAATCTTTTATGTTAAGATCAGGAACAAGACAAGGATGTGCATTATCATCACCCTTGCACAATGTAGTGCTGTAAACATTAGCCACAGAAATTAGACAAGAGAAAGAAGTAAAAAGAGTAAAGATAGGAGAAGAAGTTAAATTGTCATTATTTGCTGATGACACGATACTCTATACAGAAGATCCTAAAAGCTCAACCAACCAAGAGACTCCTAGAATTAATGGCCAAGTTTAGTAGCATAGCTGGATACAAGATCAATGCTCAAAAATCAATAGCCTTTGTATATACAATAACAGACTCACTGAAAGAGAAATTGGGGAGTTAACCCCTTTTACAATAGTGTCCTAAAAAATGAAATAGCTAGGAATTAATCTAGCAAAGGAGCTCAGAAACCTCTATTCTGAAAACTACAACACTCTGGAAAAGGAGATTGAAGAGAATATCAGAAAATGGAAAGACATACCTTGTTCTTGGGTAGGAAGAACCAATATCATCAAAATGCCTATACTCCTACAATTACTATACAGATTCAATACAATTCTAATTGAAATTCCAACAGCATATTTCACAGATCTAGGGAAAATAATCCAAAAATTCACCTGGAATCACAAGAGACCCAGAATAGCAAAAGCAATTCTAGACAACAAGGACATGATGAGAGGTATCACCAACTTAAAATTATACTACAAAGGCACTGTGACAAAAATCACATGGCACTGGCAAAGTAACAGACCTGAGGATCAGTGGAATAGATTTAAACAACCAGAAACAACTCCAGATTCATGAAGCCACCTCAGCTTTGATAAAGGAACCAAACATCCTCAAGGGAAGAAAGGCAGCCTTTTAACAAATGGTGCTGGAAAAACTGGGCTTCAATCTGCCAGAGACTAAAGCTAGACCTACCTCTTTAATAGACCTAAACTAAAATCAAAGTGGATTAGAGACCTAAGTATTAAAACAGAAACACTAAACCTGCTGCAAAATAGGATAGGTAGAACTCTTGGAGACATTGGCTTAGGGAAAGACTATGAACAATAACTCAATAGCATGAGAACTAGCAGAAGGAATCAACAAATGGGATCTCATCCTATTAAAAAGCTTCTGCATAGCGAAAGAAACCATTGGCAGGTGAAAAGGAAATCAACAATATGGGAAAAAATCTTTATCAGCTGTTTCCAGAAAAGAGCTATTATTAGAATATATAAAGAGCTTTTAAAAATCAGCCCTCCCAAATTTAAAGACCCAATTCAAAAATGGGCATCCAGGGCCAGAGATTTGGCTCAGTGGTTCTGGTACCTGCCTCGTAAGCACAAGGTCCTGAGTTCAATCCCTGGTAACCACATACAATGCTGGGCGTGGAGACTCACGCCCACCAGCAATCATTACCACATACCACAGTGCTGGGTGTGGTGGCTTATGCCTGTAATCCCAGCACTTGGGAGGCAGAGACAGGAGGATTGCTGCTTTTGAGGCTCACCTGGGCTACATAGTGAGCTCAGGGCCAGACTGAACTGCAAAGTGAGACCCTGTCTCAAAAAAAAAAGGGCATCTGAAATGAACAGACACTTCCCAGAAGTACAAGCAGCCAAGAAGCATATGAAGAAATGCTCAAAATCACTGGTCATTCAAGAGATGTAGATGAAAACAACACTGAGATTTCATCTCTCTCCCCAAAGAATGGTTGCTGTTGCAAAATTAACCAGCAACAAATACTGACAAGGCTGCAGGGAGGAAGGAACCCTTCTCCACTGTTGGTGGGAACTAGAGTGGTACAACCTCTGTGGAGATCAGTGTGGAAATTCCTAAAAAAAACCTAGGATTAGAGGTCCCATTTGACCCTGCTATTCACCTGCTGACAATATACATGAAAGAATTAAACAATTCATATCACAGTGACATATGTGTACCCACATTTATAGCAGCTCAGTTTGTGATAGCTCAATCTTGGATACAACCCAAATGCCCATCAACTGGAGACTGGATAATGAAGATGTGAGTTGTTAATAGAATGGAATATTACTCTGCCAAAAAATGATAAGTTTGAGTCCTTTATACTCAAATGGACATAGTTTGAGAATCTACTCATAAATAAAATAAACAGGTCATGGTTGTATAAATACCATATCTTTTCTCTGGTATGAGAGGAAGATTTAAATGAGTTCCTGAATGTATGATAGATTTTGTGAAATAGAAAATATTCAAAGGAAAAAGGGTAGGGGTAAGTAATAAGAGGAAAGAAAAATTTTGATGATCAACAAAAAGGAAAGAAAGTACATATGTGCATAAGGGCAGGGGATTGTGGAGTAGGTAGGGGAATGGGAAAAAATGAAAATTAAATTGTGTCATATACTGATATTATTTTCAATGTTGAGTGAGATCATTATGTGTATATAAAATGTATCAATAAAGAATTCAATTTTTTTAATTGAATTCTTTATTGGTACAATTTATATACATCTCAAAATCACATATAACATTGGGAAATTTGTACCAGTATATGCCACAAGTTAATTCTCATTTTTACCCATATCCCTACCCACTCCCCCCTCCTCCCCCCTTATACATGCTCTTTTATTTTCTTTCTGTATCATATTTATTCCTTCCCCTCATC
>PVIC010034305.1:0-19671 GCA_004025085.1 Thryonomys swinderianus
CAGGGACATGGACCAGGGCCTTTCTGGAAGGCCGTTCAGAGGTTCCTGCAGCACTATCACCTTCTTTTCCTCATGCGAATAAGTCTAATGACCTGATCTCTGAAGTCAAGTGAGTAGATCGCTTTTCTTTAGCGCCGCAAATGATCTAAGGTCCCCGAGAAGTCCCTATCAAGGCCTTCTCCGCTGCATGAGGAAAGGGTTTGCATTAGCACAGCCTGAGGAGGAGGGTCTGTTATCTGACCCCGGGTGGATCTCAAGGCTGCAAGCCAGGGAGGCAGCTGCACATCAGATAGACCTTACGATCCACATCTACCCCGGTCACCTTTCCTCACCTCTGATCTTTTCACGCCTTGTCCTTATTCTTTTCTTTCCTTTCCCTGCTCCGCAGCTTCAGCTGAGTAGAAGATCAACATCAGTATTTTTCATACCCTCCCTCTCTGATCGTTGCTCCCCAAGTAGGCTTTCCACTTCATCCCCAGTCATTTGTGCCCCAAATACCGCCAGGATACATGGAAGGCTGAGGTGCTTACCTGTGGCGGCCTCTGGTGCAGCTGCGACAAGGTATGGACAGAGGGAAGCTGAGCGGGGGTGCGTGTCACGGTCAGGTGACCTCGGAATCGCGTGGGTAGAACACGCTTCATTCTGTCTTCTTTCATTCTTCAGCAGTTTTAAGTGAAGTAACATAGGATGAAAAGGGCTACGGAGAAAGCAGAATATTAAAACAACTGTGGGATAAGATAGAAAGTGGACAAAAATAACAACCTTCGAACACTATGATTCTGGACTCGTTTGTGGAACCTGATGTAGCAGCTGATTCCAGCCTTCTAAAAACTACTCTTAGGGCTTTTCCACCCCCTACATTAGCTACTTAAGCTAACTGCAGGGAGTAGAAATACTTTCTTATCTTTTTGCCTCCTTACTTGGATCCTCTCCCACATCTTTTCTCGCTGAGTCACCGTTTTCAAGTGCTTCAAGAGAGATTCTCATCCTTGATTCTCTTGCCTGGTCGTGAAGCTCCTCGTGTTATTTTAACACGGACTCCCCTTCAGGGTCCGCGTCACGATACACACAAGGACTTTCGAGAAAGAGACAGGTTCAAGAACCAAACACAGGGGCAAGGGGGAGGGTGAGAAATCCTAGAAGAATCCTACAGTGAATTCAGTCTCAAGGAATCGCCCCTCAGGCCTGAACAGGATGTTCTGAAACCACAAGTCAGTGCCAGGGCCGTGCCTCACAAAAGCAAGAGCCGGAAAGCACATCACCCAAACAGCTCGAGTGACCTTAAGTGTCCCCCGGCACAGGAACAGTTCAGTGTCTCAGTGCACAATCACTGAGCCCCATTCCAGGCTATCCGGAGCACAACCCTGATCTTGAATTTGAAGCCAAGGCGTGGTCAAAAGTTTCTGGGCACTTCTTTTAGAGTTGGCACAAAAGGGGGAGATCCTTGGGATCAAGGGGTGAAGGGTTTGACAAAGAAAGAATTTCAAAGACCACCATTTCTAAGGAGAACAAAAGTGTAAAATATGTTTGTTTTATAGCGTTTACTTTGAGAGATTCGAAAGCATGATGATATCAATGTAGCCCATTTTAAAAGCAAGTCAGATTAGGTTCAAAGCCTGTGTCTTTGTGGACAATGAGGCAGCCTTCTTATATTTTGTGTCGCCAGATGGGGGCGAAATCACACACACATTTATTCAATCATGCGACCATAGCCCCCCTCTCCCCTTCTCCTGCATCAGACACCTTTCACTATATCTTCTTTATTGAAGATGGTCTCTTTGGTTCGCTGATAATTGGAATTCTGGCCTTCTTTGCTGGTCTATAAATTTGGCAGTTACTACGTTTATTGCTGTGTCACTCTGACACAATATTTCAGCCATGAGAATTGTAGTAAGGGCAGGCTTGTGGAGGAAAGTGAAATATTTAGCCTACCCTGCGTGCTTTATTTGAAACTGGGGTGAGCTTTTGCTTAATATTGTCCCTGCATAACCAATTAATGGGGCAGCTTGATTTGTGTGGAAGAAACAGTAGACTTTGTATCGCAAGGCAATTGCCGTATGAGATTCATTGGAGAAAGAAGGATGTGGACCTCAAACATTTGTCCACATGGGTTGAAGCTCATCTCTGTTCCGTGATTCGCCAGCTGTATGTTAGGTTACTTTCCATCTTGTCTCATGTTCTTTACGTGTTTGATGCAGTTTTAGGCTCTTTGGTGTTTTTCTTACATATTTGGTTGTTAATATACTGACCAATATTCTCAGGGGCAAGTAAGGTCAGGGAGTTTAGGCAGAGACTGATTGGATTATAAATCACCTCTGTCTGTACTGCCTCACCGTCATGGACATGACCCTTAGTGTCTGCTGCACTTTCTTCTTCACAATATGGTGATATTTACTCCACATCTTCCCCGCAAGTCTACTGGGAGGATTAATGGTGCTTATGTCCGTCGATGTCCTTTGAAGGTGAACAGACGGTCGCTGTGGCATCAGAAGCCAGTTGGCAGTGCCTGGGAACCTCTGATCACTGCTCATCTGACACGGGGTCAGCTGGGCTCGTGGACAGCTGGCCGAAGGGGAGCCACTTAGTGGTGCCTCACGTGCAGCTAGAGTGACTTCCGAAGACCAGACACAGTGACTGTGAAGCTGCCGTCGTAACGTGGCATTGCGACCAGGCGAGGGCAGAGTGGGCGCCCCCATGTGTGGCAGTGAGTATGCACACGGCCCACAGCCCTGCGCGTCCTGAGGATCCCGGTGCCCATTATCAGTACGAGGGAGGCTCAAGGCCTTTGAACGGCTGGGCACGTGAACTCCCTGTTACCCACGGGGTGCATTTGTGTCTGTTCTAGTAATATTTTATTCCCATTGAATTTCTCATTCTCGTGGAGAAAGCTAATGACTAAAGAAGTCCAAATCATCTGTGACAGAGTTCTTTAAAATTTCCCAGTCGCTGTGTTATCTGTCCACATGTTCCCCTGTCTACTGTTCATTCACCTGGCAGTGCTGTTTGAGGAAGAGTTTCGGCCAAGCCCTGTGCTGGGTAATGGGGTCGGTGCTCCTGGTCCCTCCGCTAGTGGAGATGTCCAGATCACCTCACCGGCTCCATGGAATAAGTATTTCACGACGCGGAGTGAGGCCAAAGCACTGAGGTTTCTCTTCCTCTGCCTGAGGAGACAGCTCTGCTGCGGAAGAGAGGACAGAGGCGGAAGAGAAGCCAGCGACGCGTTCCAGGAGACAGGCTGGCTCTGCACTCCGTGTCTGTGCCTGCTTTTTGGAGACGTTTAACTAGACCCAAGCTCTTCGCCTTTCTGAACCATATTATCTCATCTAAGAAAAACATACTGCTACCCAGCTCTCCGCAGACCTCCTGTGCCTTCTCCTTCTTAGACCTGCATCTCAGATCTCTTACGTACCCAAACATTTGTTCATTCATTCAGCAGCCTATTCATTAAACACACATTTACCAAGCCCGTGCTTGGTACTGTGGTAGGAGCTGGGAAATAAGACTTAAATAACCTTCGTTTGATGTCAGCAAAGACAAACACAACACATAGCTGCTGTTGCTAAAATAAAATATTATTATTTATAAATATAAATAATATAAAAATTATATTATAGTATAGTATAATATAGTATAATTATTTATTTATAATAGAGGAAAGCCTAAAATAATGGCAGCCAGCACATGGAGGCTGACTTCAAGTAGAAGTGAAAGCAGACCGGAGCTCTAAAGATGAGGCTAACAAGGTACGCATGAGAGAAGAGAAGGGAAGACCATGCCTAGGAAGACAGTCCAGGTTTGGGCTGCATGTATAAAAAGAGAGATTTGTTTCATTTCCTTTGCGAGTTTCTCTTAGTTCCTTGGAAGGAAAGTTTGTACTGTTCTCTGTTTCTTCTTTGTGAGAATCCCTGCCTCTGTCTTGTAGTCTGAGTAATTACTTTGTAGATAATCGTACACAATGTATTTACTATTACTATTGTCCTGTGATGACGAAATTTCATTTTCTTTCTCATAAGATAGAAAGTATACCATATCTCGATGAGCTCAGAGGAAATGTCATGTTGTAAACGCCAAACTTAGATTAAGAAACAGGTGAACAGTGAACGTAACCTTTTCTCAGTTCTGTGTACACAAAAAGAGTGTGTGTGTGTGTGTACATGTGTGCACGTGTGCACTTCCTTCATCTGGCAGAAATCAGACAAGTTAACAGTGATACAGAACCAGCCAGGGACTCTGTAGTATAATTCTCTCAACTGTGCTGATAGCATATTAGGGGAATTAGCATCCCAGACTTCTACGAGTCCTACCCATTTGTGACTGTGGGTGAGTAACCTAACCTGTGTTAAAACATCTCTCCTTTTGTTCCCAAGACGGCCACTGCCACTCCGAACCACACAGTTCTCACTGGACACTGTCTAAAAGCCAGAGGGACTTTCTTTAAACTCTTTTGTCATTTTCTGAAGAGTGAAACTCTTTCAGAAGCTTCCTGGATTTCTTCTGAGTTTCAAATGGTGTGGCACTGGCATACTTCTGAAGGGAGTAAGAATGGGATGAAATTCAGGTGATGGCCCTCCGGAAGCTGCACGCAGTACCCCAGATGCCCTAGGGGTCCGTTCTCTTACACGAAGAACGGGGGAGAACAGGTGGTATGCAGATAACCACAGTGCCAACCAAGGAAGAAAAGATTCTAAACTTTCTACCTACAAAATTCAACCAGAACTATGGTCTCTGAGAAGATTCAGCAGATGTATCTGCTCATCCCTTCTCTTAAGTACAATTAGCAACTCCTGACATTTATGTATATGTGCATATAATCTAGATGACATCAGAAGACTCAGCTCATGAAGAACATGGGCAACAGTCACGGGGCACCCGGACCTTTCCAGGCAGGGAAGACCTCTGGGTCAGCTGCACAGGAAGCCAGTTCTAACAACTCCACAAAGACAGTGGGAGCAAACCTTCCTTTTCGAGTGTTAATCATGCATGAATAGAAATATGGACTCTGTCTGGCAGCTATGAGATGAAAGCTTCTGTCCTCTGATATTGGTGTCAGAAAGCAAAACGGTACGAGAAGAATTTTTTTTTTTTTTTGAGACAAGGTCTCGCTTTGTAGTTCAGGCTGGCCCTGAGCTCACTAAGTAGCCCAGGCAAGCCTCGAACTCAGCAATCCTCCTGCCTCTGCCTCCCGAGTGCTGGGATGACAGGCGTGAGCCACCACGCCCGGCACGAGAAGAATTTTGTAAGCCAACTAAAACCAAAGACGTCAGTGAAATTGAGAGGTTCACACTATAATATCCAAAATGCCTAATTTTCAACTAAAAAGCTTTAGTCATGCCAAGAAGCCAGGAGGATCTCAAACTGAATTAAAAAGATATTCAACAGATGCCAACACCAATGATAGAAATATTTGCTGAGGGGTGTTTTCAAGCTGTCATCTTAAAAATGTTTCAAAAAGCAACTGTAATGCGACTTGGACTCCAAAACAGTAGAAAACCTGGAGAGTCTCAGGAAACCAGAGAGTCTCAGGAAAAGCATGTCTTATTTGACCTCCAGAGTGAACTGTGGGTGACAGAAAGGAATCAGAAATTGGAAGAGATAAACAAAAACTCGAACAATGGAGAGAAAATAAATTAGGGGAGGCAAAGAAAAGATCTTCATGGATCGCTGGAGCTGTAACAAAAGATCAATCACTGGTGTTAGATATGTCACAGAAAGATGGAAAAAGGAAGGTAGGGCTGAAAAGTACTCAAATAATTGCTGAAATTTCTCGCAGTTTGGCAGAAGATATAACATGCCAATGTAAAATGTAAGCAAACACCAAGATCAGAAATTCACACCAAGAAAACCTCATGGAACTTATGAAAACTAAAGACCAATTAGTTTTCATTTTGAAAATAGAAAGAAGGAAGTATCTTCTTTCACTAAGAATGGGAAAACAATACAAATATCAGTGTATGTTTTTCACCAGACACTTTTAATGTCAGAAGGTAGAGAGAAACCTTTTTTTTAGTTGCAGAAAATAATTTTCAATGCAGAATCCAATATGCACAATATATCCTTCAGGAATCAGAGACAATCAAAATATTTTCAGATAAAGAAAATCACCACTAATATCTCTGAAATAAAGTGTAGAAGAAACGCTGTAATCACAAAGAAAATTATATAAGAAGGAACATTAAAGCATTAGAAGAAAGAACATGTGATACACAATTATAGATAAAGACAGCAGACTTTCTGTCTCCCTTGAGTTTTCTAAATTATGTTTCACAGTGACAGCCAAAAATATAACACTGTCTGACATAGTTGTAAATATATGGAGAGAAATTGTTTTAGTCAGCAAGGTTAAAATGAGGGAAGGCAAAGAGCATAAAAGTATGTGAGATTCTGTAACATGCTTTATTTGAATTGAAATTTCTCAAATGATGAAAGCAAGCAGACCACAGTAGCACCATATGTATATCATGTGACGTCTACAGCCTCCATCCACATCTATATAAAAAGAAACACCGGAGCACAATATTAGTAATTAAAATAGAATTCTAACAGATATTTGAGTAAGCCACAGGAAATCACAATAGAATAGAACAAAGAAATGCAAAAGGCAGCAAAAACAGAAAACAAAACGTGAAAATGGCAGGCTTAAAATCTAATATATCAATAATTAAATTATATAGATGATTTACATTTACCAATTGAAAGATAGTCTCCTCTGGGAGTAGTGGTGCACACCTGTAATCTCAGCACTTGGGAGAGGCAAGAGGATCACCATGAGTTTGAGGCTGGCCTGGGGTAAACAGAGAGACACATTCTCAAAAAATGAATAAGGAAGGGAAGAAAGAAAGAAAGAAAGAAAGAAAGAAAGAAAGAAAGAAAGAAAGAAAGAAAGAAAGAAAGAAAGAAAGAAAGAAAGAAAGAAAGAAAGAAAGAAAGAAAGAAAGAAAGAAAGAAAGAAAGAAAGAAAGAAAGAAAGAAAGAAAGAAAAGAAAGAGAGAAAGAGAAAGAGAAAGAGAGAAAGGGAAAAGAAGGAAGGAAGGAAGGAAGGAAGGAAGGAAGGAAGGAAGGAAGGAAGAAATTACCCAAACTACTACATGATATCTACAAAAATTTCCAGGACAGTTATACGAGCAAATTAAATATAAATGGCTGGAAAATGTGTATTATCCAGACATCAATCAAAAGAAAGCAAGATTGGCTATATTAATTATGAAAGACCTCAAAAAAGGAAGAAAAATGTCAGAAAAAATGATCAGAGACAGAGAGAGGGAAGGGGGAGGGAGTCATTATATAACCATTATATAATCTACCAAGAAGACCCTGTAACCCTAATGTGGATATAACCAGACAATAAGGGTATGTGATGAGAGACCCAGGAAAGGATATAACTAGTAGGAAACAAGACAAATACACAATTATGATTGGAAATTTTAGCATTCTTCCCTGAGCAATGGCTAGAACAGCTTGACAGAAAATCCGCAAGAGTTCAGAACAGTAGCCCACAGCCTTTTTTGACACCCAGGACCTGTTTTACAAAGGACCAATCTTCCACAGCCGGTGGGGAGGGTGGCGGTAGGGAGGTCTGTCCCAGAGGGCCTTCTCCCGAGGAGCCCGTGGTTTAGACCCCTCTCCCATGCAATGCATGGTAGATCTGCGCTCCTGGGAGAGTCCAGCACTCCGCTGATCTGGGAACCAGAGCCCCTAGTGTAAAGAACTCAGCCTCCTCCCTTCTAACCAGAGAATCCAGTTAGGCTTTACAGCAGATGCCACCGAGAAACAATAGGTACACATTATTCCATGTGCTGTGAAACACGGGCCTAGATAGATTATTTTAACATGTCGCAATTCTAAAAGTTTAGCAGAAACAAAATCACTAACATATGCTTACTGACCAAAATAGACTCAAATTACAGATCAGTGATAAATATATAATAAAATCTCTAAGCATGTAGGAACTAAACAAAATACTATGAAATAATCTACATATCTCTCTAAGGATATTAAAAGAGTAAAGGAATACTATGAAAAACTTCACACATTTGACAAAGATAAAATGAAACAATTGCTTGGAAAACACAAACTACTGAAACTCATTCAATATGAAACAGTTAAATTAAGTGACATGATAAATGCTGAGGAAATGAGTTCATTTAAAAGTTTCCCGAAAAGACATTCTCAAGCCCCATTGAACATACTAGAGAATTCTGCTAAATGTTAAGATATGAATGAATAACACAGTCTTTTCCAAAATACAGACATGGAAGAATAGACTCCATACATTTATGAAGCTTATATTATTCTAATAAAATAAAGACAGCACAAAGAGACAGTCGCATCTTTCATGATATGAATGCAAAAATCCTTAACAAAATATTCACGAGTGGAACTCTGCAATATATGACAATAATTATAACCCATGACCAAGTATAGCTTATGGTGGCATTGCTAAGCTGGTTCAATATTCACACACCCATCACTAGAATTCACTATATTGGCAGACGGACGAAGGCAAACATTGTAATCATATCACTTTATTTAGAAAAGACATTTGACAAAATTCAAAAGCTGCTCATAACAAAATCCCTCACAAAAACGGGAATAAAGAGAAATTTCCTGAACTAGATAGAGAGCAACTTTAAAAAGCCTTGGCATTGACAGTGTATTAATGGCAAAAGACAAAATGTTTTCTGTTCTAAGACTAAGAATAACACAATGATGTCTGCTGTGACCTACTAATTCTGCATATGGCAGAAGATTGGCTAGTAAAGAAGGTGAGAAAAGAAAAGTTTTTAAAAAATGTACACATCAGAAAGGAAAGGGTAATGATCTGTCTATTTTTGCATGACTTGATTGTTTAATGTAGTGAACAAGAAAGTGATGTGAAGAGATACTTCACAAAACATATATAAAAATGGCATAAAAGGTCAAAATATATATAAAAATGTCCATAAAAAGATAATTGGCATCAAGAAAGTAAAATTTAAGAACAGAGCATATCAGTAAAAACACAATAAAATGATTAAATTACAAAGTAGAGAAAATACATAATGGTGGCAGGCATGCAGAGAAACTAAGTAACTAGAATATTGTTGATAAAATATTTCAGTAACTAAACTAGTAACTGTCACATGAACTAGTGATTGTACTTCTAAACATTTATCCCAGAGAAAAGAAAATCTATACACACACGAAAATGTGTATGTAATATTTTATGTGTTTGGGGGATTGAACAAGGGCTTTTGCATTTATATCTGTAGCCCCTTTTTATTTATTTTACTTTTTTTTTTTTGCTTTTTGGAGACAGGGTCTCGCTTTGTAGTTCAGGCTGGCCCTGAGCTCACTATGGAGCCCAGGCAAGCCTTGAACTCAGCAGTCCTGTCTCTGCCTCCTGAGTGCTGGGATTACAGGCGTGAGCCACCACGTCCGGCATTGTGGTATGTGGTGTTGGTTGTTGGTGGGCGTGTCTCCATGCCCAGCATTATATGTGGTTACCAGGGATCGAACTCAGGTCCTTGCGCTTGCGAGGCAGGCTCCGGAACCACTGAGCTAACCCTCCGGCCCTACTTATTTTACTTTTAAAGTAGGTTCTTGCTGAGCCAATAAATTGCCTTAGATTTGCTGTTCTCTTGCCTGACTCTCCCAAGAGTACTGAGATTACAGTTGTGTGACACTACACCCAGCTTTGTACATACATTTTATAGTAGCTTTATTTGTAATAGCCTCCAAAATAAAAAAATAAATTACCCACATGTTCTTTAGTGGAAGACTGGCTAAACAAACTTGTACGTTCATAGGATACTGTGTAGCACTAATAAAGAAGGAGCTACTGACATATATGACCAGCTGAATCTCCAAATAAATGTGAAGAATAAAAAATGGCACTGCCAAAAGATTATATATGGTATAATTCTATTTCCATAACATGCTGAAATGAAAAACTGTAGAAGTAACAGGCTCATCATTATCAGGAGTTCTGGAGGTCTAGGGTTGTGCATGTAGCTATGAGGAGACAAACCACTGTGGTGAAGAAACTGTTTGTCTTGTCTGTATCAGGGTCAGCATCCTGCTTACAATGGTGCATTATAATTCCGCAGTACATGAGCACAGCGAAAAGTGGATAATTGGTACAGGGGACTCTTTGCGCACTTTCTTAGAAATGTGTGCAAAATTGTAATTATCTCAAGTTTTTAAATTTAATTAAAAATTATCCTAGTTTGTGTGCCAGTACATGATTCGCACAACTGGATTAATTTAAGTCAGCTGGAATTTATTGACATTATTCATCAGTATAATTACATACTCCCTAAGGCCCAAGGGTGCTTGGGTAGAGATTCGTCTGCTCCAAAAGTATCCACCATCAACAGCGTGAAAGACCCATTTAGTTCCACTGAAGCAGTCAATCACTGGCAGCAGGGTGGCCACAGGCAGGTACCATGAGCGTCCTGGGTGTTTTAGTTACTTCCACAAGTTGGAAGTGATAGTGACCTTTTCATACTTCCCTCAGAATATGCCATGTGTATACATAAACACATACTTACACTACCTAAATAACTATGACCATAATTTCATATTTATTGATTCAACACATATTCAGGATGTGTAAACTTGAGGCTATTTTTGTCAGGAGACAGCTTTAAGCAACAGACAGCAGATTCCTCTAGGCCCAGTCACTGGTTCCGATTCTGTTTAGACGTCTCAAGAACTGTGTGACATTGACTGGGTTAGTTCACGTCTTTGTCCCTTTCTTTCCTCATCTGAAAAATAAGAAGAAAAAGAAGTGTTACCTCAGAGGGTTGAAGAGGATCAAATGGATCAGTATTTCTAAAGCCCATGGAATTTCACTCAACATTGTTACATAAATCAGTACTTAGGCCTTGAAAAGCTGCTTCTTCCTCTCATTTCTGAAGTGAAACAGACGGTGAACATAAATTCATTTTCACTTTTCTGTAAAGTCTGCTTGACCACATTTATAGGTTTTTATGCCCAGCTGCAATGATCGCACATAATTTAAGCATTTTGTAAGGAAAAAAAAAGAAATTAATATAATATTTCCTTTACAGCATATGTTGTGAAGCTTTGATTTGTCAAAATATCTTTCATCTGAACATTTAGTGATTTCTTTTCGACTTACAGTCCAACATCTCAACCCCGTAGGCTATGTTTTGTTGTAATTATTTTGTCAGAGTCACAAATGCTAATGGGTAACTTTGATCAGTCCACTGAGCGTTATGCAACTGCTAGTCCCACGTTACACATTTGGACCAATGCAGTCCCCGGAGTGTTTCTGAAATATCGACTGTGATGTGCTTAACCAGCGAGGTAAGGTGAAGATGTTTGAAAAACAAGAATATATGTCATTTTCCTCAGAGCTACGGCTCTGGCATTTGGGCTGTTGGTTTGCTACACAGTTGATAACCAGAAAATTTGAACCCTCATGCTGTCAACTTAGAAGAATGCCATTTCTCAGAGTGCGAGCACAGAAGATGTTTAAAGATAATAAACACATTAATCTTACCCTCCTAACATTTCAAAGAGACGATACGTGAATATGTGATGCAAAACAAGATAAAAAGAACTCACCGCCAGATGTCTCCACTTTGCAGGGCAATTAATAATGCAAACAAGATTCAAAGGAAGGGTGGGTCATGTATTCGGTCATCTCAATAAATGAACCCAAGACATTCAACAAAATCTCACATTGCTTCATAATAAAACAATCCGAAGAAATCAGGTACAGAATAATAATAAAATGAAGACCATGTGTCATAAACCAACTGGCTTCACACTGAAAGAGAAAAGAAGAAGGACAATGCTTAGGACCACACTCATACTGAGGTGATTCGGTCCCCCTGGGGACACTGAGGGTAGTACTGTCATTAGGGTAGTACTAGGGACGTGACAGCATGTTCAGGATCCAGCACTGAGCTGTGCAGACCTCATATGAAAGATCCGCCAGTCCCCAGTGTCAACACTGCCACATCTGAGAATCACATCTGTGATTCTCCTGACAGCATTATAACCCACCATGTCTTCACTAGTCCTTTCTTTTTTCTTTTCCTATTTAAGAAAGTAAAATGAGATAATAAAAGTGGATATGAAACTAACTCATAGGTTTTTAAAAGCAGCCTGAGACATAATCCTGGTAGCCCTATGATATAATTGGGTACATTTAGTGATTTTTATTTTTTTGCTTGACTTCTTCCCTCCACGTGGAGACGTTGCATGCTGGGCCTGACGATGGTCCTAAGTCTTCCGCAGCTCAGTGCTTGGGAACCCACAGGGCCCAGAGTACACCCTCCATAAGCATTTGTCTAGTAAATTATTTCATAAATTAATCACAATAAGGCACAGACTCTAAACACTCAAGAGCAGATGTTACATTTAAAGACTGTGTGTTTCAGAATCCAGCAGTCCTGGGATTGATGGAAGATGGTGGTATTTGCAAAAAAGTCAAAGTGCGATGGTAGCAAGGAGGGTGGATGCTCTTGAGAAGAAAACTGAAAAGTGAACAAAGTCTTAAAGGAAGGTGTAAAGAAAACACCTGAAACCGGGTTAAAGTTTCGGTGATAGCGGAAGTAATCGGTAGTTAACCAACTTTCCCAGGCTGCATGGCCCGTGTCCCTCCTCACACAAACCACCATCTTAAATCTTAACCTGAATAGAGAACTTCGAAGGGAGGAGTGACAGAAGATGGACGCACAACAAGAACTGGCATTACACCTGGGTGAGTGTCCTGATACAGGATTAATAAAAGACTAATAGTCAGAGACTCTAAAATTGCTTAATAGAGTATGAATTGAATAATCCTGATGATTACAGAAATATGTTATAATGAATAATAAGTCAGAACATGGCCAAAAAGATCACAAGAAGAATTAACCTTCTTATCCAAAGGAGCAAATCAAAGCTGTTAAAGCATAGGTTAAAATGACTATAGATTTTTACAGTTATGTAAAATATGTTCTTAATTTCATGAAGATTGAAATGAGTTCCTTATTTAGGGTAGAATCACTTATTTTGTATTCAAAAAGCTACATTTCTTTTAATTTGTTGCTCCTGTAAAGGTAATAAAATATTTATTTTTTTATTTAAAAACCAACAGTTCTTTGGAATATATCCTTGGTCTGCTCCCAACCACCACACAGCCACGCCTGCGTCCATCTGTCCTTCGTACTTTAGAGAAGATCCAGGGTCGCGTTTCAGTGATGCTGTGGACACTGCCCCTGCATGGCTAGATTAGAAGCTGGGCTTAAAGTTCATGTGTTTTTCATAATCTAATTTTTAATGTGGTGTCAGGGATCAAATTTGGGACCTCGTGCTTGCCAGGCAGGCTCAGTGTCACTGAGCTACACCCTCAAATCTCATAATCTTTTTCCTCATAAGGAACCTGACTGCCTTAAGACAAACCAGGGACCTAGACTTCTTTGTTTTCAACTTGATATTTAAGATTGACTCTGCCTGATCCAAATGCTAATTTCTTCCTGAAACGCCCTTCCAGGCTTCACCAGAAACAATGTTCCCCAGTTCTGTGCCCCCCCCTTAGCTTTCCAGGCTTAATTACTAATGGCAGTGATAGGAGTCATCAATTTCTTCCTTATATTTGCTTAGACTGCCTCTTTTTAAAATTGAAGCCTTAAGAGGAAAATATTAGTACTCCTTTCATAGGTTCTTCTAACTTTTCACGGAAAGGATGTTTGCAATAAATGTAGCAGCACAAAAGAAAAAAACATTTAATAATAGAAACATTGACCTTCTATATTCTTGCTTATCTCGCCCTTGATTTCATCCCGATCATCTGTCTCCCAGGAACCTTCACTGGGCAACTGAGCCTTTGTGTGATGGGTTCTTCTTTCTCTTTTGGGCTAAGATGATGTTGTCGAATCCAAGAGAAATACAGAGGTGGAAGGAGGTGACCTGAAGCACCGTCCAGGGGAAGCGTGAGACTAAACACACTTCGATGAGCTCGTGTGTCCCCACGGGACACCGCAGAGCCGGAAGCTGCAGAGAGAGGGCGGGGCCGGACTTCGCGCTGCGCCGTCATTTCTCCTGGCCGTGACGCACTGTCACGCTTCTCTGTACTTCCTCCTCCCCCCCAATGAGGCTCCTTTCCTTCACTTCCTGTCAATCATTTATCATGCACCAGGACGTGATTTCATTGGCCGCCTTCGAAAGAAGTGGCTAATGTGCTCACAGGCTGGTTTCGGTGCTTCTGGGGCTTATCTTTCTGCATTCATACAAATCTACAAACGCTTTCTCTGTGATGAGACCAAACCTGCGCAGGCAGGTGTGCGGGGAGACAGTTGCAAAAGAAGCTTGAAAACCACGGATTTTTCCGCAGAAAACACTGAAGGTAGAGCTTCTCAAAACCTTCATTCTTAAGGACCATGATTTAGGCTGAGTACGAAGTACCACACGCACATGAATCCTGCCTGAGACACATTGTCTGTCCTAACCCAGTGATCTCCGGCTCCCTCAATTCTTAGCTGCAGTCGCTAAAATGCAAGGATTTGACGGACATGTTGTGTTTTAGTCTGACGTACCTGTTGCCCAGCAGAGCACTTGAGGCCTTGTGTGGTTTATTTTGTTCCTCCTCTTGCTGACCATCATGAAAGTAACCCTCATTTCCCATTCACTGAGAAGAAAGGCTGGAGTTTTGGGGGGGGGTGACCTCCACCCACCCCTCCCCCTTAGTATCTCCTTTCCTATACTGGTGCTGCTTGAGGTCCCATGAAACAGAAAAGGGAGGAGTCCCTAGAGGTTGTGGGGGCCGCAGAAGCCTCGTTTCTCTGCAGCGGAAGTACACACTCCTTGTCCAGCCTCCTCCGAAGCACCCCGCGCTTTCCTTCCTAGCATGTGGGCCAACCGTCAGTAGGATTTGATGCTAGGGTTTATGTATTTTTCTCACTGCATCACCACCCTGTGATATCCAGTCCGGAACTTTTCTCTCTTAGCTCCAGGCATCGCTGTCTGTATTATCGTCCATGCAGGAATCTCTAGCTTCATTTTGCTGATGCCCTAAAGGGATTTCTGAACTCTGATCAGGTTTTCCTCTCTTACTTGAAGGCTTTGCTCTCTTTCTTCTAGACAATACATATAGCAACTGTAGCCCTGTTTTACAGTCTGATTCCCATTCCTCGTTTTCCTGTTTTATTCTCCCCTCTTCGATGACAAGATTTTGCTAACGACAAGGACAAGAACTATACTCTAGGGGGCCTTGTGTTGGACTACAGGGGTTTCTGTACCCACTCAGATTTTTGTCACGTCCCTGTCTGAACCGGCCCATCTCTGTGCCCTTGATGACACTGTCCTCCCTTGTAAGATTCTTGTCCATTTTCTAGGCAGGGACCACTGTCAGACAGAGCATCTGATGGCTTTTCAGAGAATCCACCCTGCCTTTGAAATTACATTTCAAAAGTCATCAGATGCCGGAATCCACATTGCTTTGGCTGAAAGGGGATTAAAAGGGAAGAAAGGAGATGTTGGAGATATCAAAGGGAGCACCTCCTAGATCCTCTCCCCAACCCTTCCACCTCCAAGTGCACTGTCCACCAGGGACACAGTGCGGGGCCGTGCTTTGAACTGATGAGGCTGGAAGAGGAGGAGGGAAGGGATCGTGGTGGAACCTTGTTTATTACGGAGCATTGCTTCGGGGAACGTGAGCTGCCAGAAAATCCCAGAGTCAGCCTGTGCTCCTCTAAGGTCGTGTGACTGTCTTGGTTTACCTACAGCCCTGTTACAGTGCAAAAAGAAAATCATGTGTCAGAGATAAACCAGGCTGCTTGCCCACACAATCATTCAGACTCAAGTCTGCATGCCCATGGTGTGCCAGGCAAGCCCTTAGAGTGACCCCATGGTTTGACCAGCTGGTCCTTTGACCTGTGCTCATCTCCATTTACCTTCCTTCTGTTGACCCAAGACTTTAAGGTCGCCTCTTTGTTCAACTTTGCCTTCCTGCCTGTTGTGGTTCTCCTAAATATCTGGCCCTCTCTTCATTTGATTTTATTCTCTGATGTGACCTTGGGCTTCCATAAACCCCAAACATAAATGCTGTTTGGAGTCATGAAAATTGAATGTGAATAGCTTGGGGGGGGGCAGAGACTCACAGGAGGAAAACATGTAAGACACTAGGAAGCAAGGCTGGGTTGGGGGCAGCACGCAGAGCCGGTGGGCCCAAATACTGTTAAAATGTCAAAAACAGGCTTTCTTTTTACTTTAGTCTGAGTCTCAAGCTAATATAGGCATTCAGCTAAATCCCTCCCAGGTGCTGAAACAGTATGCAGCCTTAGTGTTTCAGGGGTAATTATGGCTGCGTGCACTGTACTGCGAGCGCATCTGCCGGGGAGAGTCGCGGGGAGCCGATAGGACTTGGAGAACAATCTCTTCAGCACAGACCCCTTTGAAGGCCTAAGCGGCCGTCAAAGCCAGGCATGAGGTTGAACATACTGAAAATATGGCTAACAACATAAATGATACAGGAGGAACTAAGAAATCCAGCAAGGCCACACAGCGGTTCTGGGTCAGAGAAACGCCGTCACACGCCGGAGGAACGTGGGCTCCTTCCTCGGTGTTGTTCTTGTGCTGCAGCCGATTCACAGTTATCCACAGAGGAGCTACTCATTTAGATATTTAGATCCTGGTTTGAGAAAAGAAAAATAATGTCCTGGTTTTCTAAAATCAGACAGAGAGAGAGAGAGAGAGAGAGAGAGAGAGAGAGAGAGAGAGAGAGAGAGAGCAAGAGACATATAAACACAGACATGCAGAGACTCATCGTCCAACATAGTCACTTATTCACAAAAAACCCGAAGATGTCAATTTACCAATGATTCACTGGACAGTATTTTTGTGGAAAAGCAGCAGAGAGCGATGGTAACTGAGAGCCCACGTCCCTGGCCCGATGCAGTTCCAGTTCCGGCAGGAGAAGCAGAAATCATTCACAGAATGTCATGCAGAATCGTAGATGGTCCGGCCAGGGGCGACAGTGCCAGCCCTCGGGGCTTTGAGACAGGGGGGTTTTGAGCAGCTGGATATCTGCTGGGCACTCCGAATGGTTTCACCTGCATTTTGTGAATTCAAGAACTGAAGACTATGCTTTCAGAGCCCCGGCAATCTTATGAGATGTATTTAAACAGACTTTGGAAGAATATGCGCTCATGTTTAAAAACAGTAGGAGGAACAACCCATTATATATATTATCAGTAGCTTTCGGGAGACTCTCCCATGGTCCTCAGTGATCTGAGGCGGCGTGTTCAGTGCGGACACTTGTTCCCCTGACTGCTCTCCAAGTCTGAGTCCTGTGAAGAGTAAACATACAGGTTTGAAAAACAGTCTAGAAGTTCAGGGAGTGTGTTGAGAACCATACAAAAAGCACGAAGCAGAGTGGTGAGTGGAGCCCAGCTCTGTGCGTCCTGATCCGGGGCCACCAGGAAACAGCACTGCTGCGGCAGGGTCCGGCCGGTGCCTGAGGCGCACGGTTGCAGGGAAGGGTCTGCGTCCTGTCTGTGCTCCACGGTGGAAGGGCCTGTGACGCTGCGCTTTCCTGAGACCAGGTCCCCTGCCCAACACCTGGGCGGCCAGCGACACCGTGTCAGCCACCAGCAAGGACCGAGATTGCCTATCTTGCCACTGACAGGACAGATAATTATATCCAGACTCCTGTCTCAAGGCTGAGCTCTCTGACTTCAGATCGCACGCTGCTGACAATTCCTCCTGGAAAAACCTTTCTCCATGAACCCTTTGAAAGTCACAAAGCACTGAGAAGCTTCCTCCCCACGGCACAGGCACAAAAGCCGGAAACCTTGAGACTTCGCCCACACCAACAAAATAAAAAGCTTCAAGTGGCTCTACAGAGATTTAGAAAACAATCTCCACAGAATGACACACAGTTAAGGAGGGAGATGGTGGTTTTCAGTTTTTAAAAGTTTTCTCCCTTTAGTTTTAGTGGCAGTAGAGAGGCCTCATAGAAACAGCTCCTTTTCGTAGAGCCCGTTTGTTAGTTTATGAAGACAGACTTCAGCCGACCTCGTTCCAGGAGTCTGGGGTCTCCCGCACGCAGCGATGGGGCAGCCAAGGAGCCGCTGTGAATCACTAGAGAGGCCCTTGTCTGAGACGCATGCGCACCTTCTGACTCCTGGCAGGACGGCTGAGTACCAGAGGTAGTCAGGGTCCTGCTAAAGATCGCACCAGTGCCTAGAGATTTTCACACTTACGAAAGCGAACTCTGGAGGACTGAGGCATGAACACACATGCACGCGTGTGTGCACACACACAGACATTAAGCTCATCAGTGGGGCTCTGGTGAAGGGGTGCCAACAAGCTTGAAGAGGTTTGTACATGTTTGTAAATACACTTATTGTACATATTATTCACTCACCTTGGCTTTCTTAAAGTTGTTTTCCGGAAGGATGATAAATGTATTTGGTCAATATTTACAACAGATTGATGTGGTTTTTTTTCAAACTAGTGATCATTCCTCTTCTACCTACATTGTTCAGGGTGCTGTTTGCTCTCCCAATGAGTAAGAACACATGGATTTCTCCTCAATTATCCCAGAAATATATCTTACGCATTTAACTATATATGCCCCATCCTAGGGCCCAAGCTTTTTTATATAGCTTCTGTGGTGCCTCCATTCATGAACTTAATTCACCGTGATTCTGGTCACAAAGCAAATTAGATAAGAACCGAATCAAACCAAGGTCCACACCAAATGTAACCACTTAACTTGATTCACTTCCCAGCTGATTTGGTTTGCAACCAGAATGGGGGAAATAATTAAGTTCGTGGACTGAGGCACCATTGGAGTGGCTTTGTGGCCATTCACGGACCTTCTTAGCTCCGTGACAACCTGTCTCTGAAATGGTCCCCGGAATAAGAACAATGACAATGATGACAAAAGTGGGTGTGCCCTCTTCTGGGATGGATGGTAACCTAGCACCTTTGCAATTGCTTTCCACACCACCCACACAACGGCCTGTGAAAGAAGAGCTTGGGCCACCACCATCGGAGGAGACAAGAAAAGGAAGACTCCGAGTAACGAAGACCCCTGCACGTGGAGACAGGGTAGGGAGGGAAACGTGTGTTGGATCCAGGGACTCCAGACTCTGTGGCCCGAACCACTCTGCAGCGTTCCTCCCCGTGAGAATGCTGCCTCTCATTTAGGTGTATCTCGTTCTTTCGCAAAGCTGCGTGGTATTCCTTTACACAGCTATATTGTATTTATTTATCCTCTGTGCTTTGATGCCTTAGATTGTTCTAATTTGTTACTGTGAGCAGTGTTTCAATCTTCCAGTATTTCACTACAAATCTTTGTGTTTAGGCTCAGGGTAGGAATTGAAAATATCCATTAATTTATAGTGGTGAATTTAGTGGCTATAAAAATCCAAAAGCTTGGGCCGGAGGGTTAGCTCAGTGGTTCCGGCGCCTGCCTCGCAAGCGCAATGGACCTGAGTTCGATCCCCGGTTACCACATGTAATGCTGGGCGTGGAGACACGCCCACCAACAATCAACACCGCATACCACAATGCCGGATGTGGTGGCTCACGCCTATAATCCCAGCACTCGGGAGGCAGAGACGGGAGGATTGCTGAGTTCGCGGCGGCTTGCCTGGGCACCATAGTGAGCTCAGGGCCAGCCTGAACTACAAAGCGAGACCCTGTCTCCAAAAAGCAAAAAAAAAAAAA
>PVIC010034306.1:0-19668 GCA_004025085.1 Thryonomys swinderianus
GTATGAGTGTGTTTTTCTGTGTTGCTGGGGTTCAAACTCAGACCCTTGTGTGTGCTCGGTAAGCACTCAACCACTAAGCAAAATTCCTACCCTGGATTTCCTTGAAGAATTTTTGAAGTACATCTCTAGCTAATAAGGGAATTTGTTTCAGCCGGCAATGATTCGGCCATTACTGAAGAAGTTCCCTGGAGAAGCCCTCTTTTTCATTTAAGGAAGTAAGAAAGGTGTTTTCTAGGTCTATATCACATCTCCACAAATACAGGTTCAATTAAAGTTCCTTTCCTTTTAATTTTCCTCACTATTCATTGTTATTCAGCCTTGGGTTGAGCCAGAGAGATTGGTAAGAGATGCCCCCTGGGGACCTTTCACAAATGCTATTCCATGAAGTCGCGGTTTCCCAATGTGTGTCTTATACAAAACCAAACAATACAAATAATGCTTCCATTGTACCTTTCTCATAGTGGGTCTCAAGGGGGGAGACTATCATCATAAAACACAACAAAGCTGCTATAGAAATGGACAGACAGAGGAGAGAGTAGTCTGAGAGCCTCAGAACTTCAACAGAAACTTCCTCTGAACTGACAGCTCCAGCAGGGGTTTTGCTTGGTTATTTACTGAAGTGTAGTGATTACTCCTTTCAGTGAATAGTTACAGAAAAATTTTACTACTGTCTACATATAAATTACTGAAAAGATTCTACGTAGGGTCCTTAAAATAGTAACTGAGCAACAGTGATGATTTTTTAAAATTCTAAGTTGTACATAATTGTCAGCAGAGAAGCATACTATTTCCTCCATCATCTTGCTAGATTTTTTTTTTCTAATGTCTAAATGCCAAAATACTCAGATGGTGAATGAATGAATGTAGGGTTCAAGTGACTGATTTTCCTCATGGAAAATCTCAGTTATTGTAAGCAACTAGCTTCTTGATTTTTATTTATTTAGGGGTATCCTATTGGTAAATCATATTATATACCTCTCCTCCCAGTAATCATAAATCTAATTTTTCAGTTTTTAGAATAAAATTATATGTATATAATTTATGTGGTGAGTAATATTTCTATCTGTGTAATTTGGTAGGTTGACATACCAAGACAAGGTAGATTTCAAGGAAAAATTATTTTTATCATAAGTATGAAAGAAGAAAAATCGTATTCAGATTTCTGCTGTTAGTTTCTGACCTTTGATGTTCTCAGAAGTCATATTTTGTGGCCCGTAGAAAAGTACATAACAACTGACTTAGCTTTTTGTCAGATGGAGTGATACTCATATTAATATCGACTGATAGATTTGAAAGATGAGCATGCTATCACCTGCAGAAGACTGCAGCAGGGAAGGTTTGGAAATATTTTTGATTTTGGTACAGAAAGTGAAGCAGAATGATTTTGGAAGCAAAATTTAGGTTTGGCAAAACTGGTCCGAAGCCATTATGTTAATTAGAATGTTAATTTAAGAATGTTCTCAAGTGTGTGTGGAGGGGCTATTTATGTACTGTGTTCCAATCTCTGAGTCACACAGAAGAAATTTCTCCCCTCTTTAACTAACACGTCCAATAGCCCTTGTTTAGACCGTGTCAGATCTCTGCCTTGTTGATCCCCTGGTCAATCTATCATGTGGAAATAAAGCTGTCAGACAGCGGTGCCTGGGCTGGCTGCCCTCTCCCATGTACTGCCGGCTGACTGACACAGGCCAGCGAGTAAGAATCCCGCCCTTGAGCGGTGCTCCGTCAGGCTCTGGAAAAAGAAAGCAGAAGCCCTCTCCCCCTCCCAGAGTCAGAGCGTCTCATGGGAGCAGCCATGAGAAGCCAGAGAAGCTGCTCCTTTCCGCACATTTTATTATGCATTTATTCAAAACGGAGACAGGAGCCGCTGCCTCTACAGCACAGTCAGCTTCTGCGGCTCCACAGTCCAAGACGTTCGCAGAATTCACGCACACGATAGAAGCTGATGATAGAACCTACCGCCGTGTTGAGCTCTCAACATTAGACTAAGTTTCAAATCCCTGGGATAGTTTTCCATAAATCTAAACTGTGAGTTCTTTATTTTTTTTTATTAAAGAACAATTAAGAAATTAAGCCTTGTAAGTATCCAAAAGCAATTATGCATTGAGGAGATCACGGTAGTGATACTGTAAATGGGAACGTCAGAGCCCTTGCCATAAAAGGAGCAGTAATGATGCTAAGCACTGTATGCAGAATTTTCAATATTAGTTCCTTTCCGTTTTTTCGTGTTAGACATGTTGATGAAGTTCAAACAAACAACCATCATGAAACTGATTGTGGAAATAATATCATCACCATCATTTGGTAGCAAAATAGAACTGGCTTTGTCATTCTGCCCCATAGGCACTTATTAGTAATACAAAAACCAGACATAAATCTGCAGAGATAAACCAAGATGGCGCTAGAAGGCTCAAAGCTCAGAGGGTAATTATAAAGCTGTACATTAATAAGCTTGGCCTTTAATGACACCAGTCATAGCAAAAGGACAATAAATAGAGATTTGATTTTTCAGGCTGAGTGTTACTATTTTCTAGTCATAAAAGGTCTTAATGTTTGAGCATTTGTAGTAGTTGTTCAGTATTTATTTCTGGCCCAATTCAATAAAAATTCTACCTCCCTGGCCCTTCTTCCCTTCCTCCGTATGCTGAGCAGGAAAAAGAATACTAAGGAAGCACGTGTGAGGGCAAGGGACTTAGCAACTTGCAGTTTCACTGAGAAGAAAGAGAAAGAGGTCTATGTGGTTAAAGGAAAAAGGCAAACTAAAAAAAAATACAAGTAAACTTTGATTCTTCAATTTCCCAAACCCACTCTTCATCAGTGGGAAGCTATAGAAAACAAGGACATGCGAGGGACTTCTCAGCTAGGTTAGCAACAGGAGACAATTGCTGGTCCAAGTTCCTTACTTTTTTTTTGTCAAAGAATCACTGCGTGACAGCTGCAGAAGCCCATAGCCTTCATTTTACAGAAAATCAAGTGAAGACTTTGAAGCTTCACTTACTTTACAAAGCTCAGCCAAAATGCTACTTGTTCTTCAAGAAGAGTTTTATTGGGGGGATGTTTTGTAGCGTTCTTCCAGTGTCCTGTGTATATCTCTGCTCTAACAGCAAGTCGCCTCTTTGGGAAGGACTCCACTCCTATACACAAGAGCTACCTGTGAACCCACTTACCTCACCTTGGCTAATTTCTTTAGTAGAACAGGTGCTAAACATGTGTTTTCTGAATAAATGAAGACTGACAAACTTTTCATATGGCTGCATGTGAGTTGATATTCAGGATTCTTTTTTGATGTTGTTATTTAATACACTTTCCCACTATTCAAAGTTGTCTATGCAGAGAAAAACCATTTTCAGAGAAAGAAAAAGCTTAAATTTCTTCTTGTCTCCCCCCCTCCTGAGAGGAGTTTATATTTTAGGAAAACTGCCAAGTCTCTACATGAGCTGAATGGTGAGCTGATCACTTTAGACTGTGGAATACAGAATGCAGAGAAATGAAGAGAATTCTTAAGAGTCCTTCCATGAAAAGACACCAAAATGTCTGAAAATAAAAGACAACTTCTGCTCTTGCCTGAAGCACCTACATCATTTCATTTAGGTGGCTATACAACTCATCTTAAGTTTATATTTGGAAACTCAAAGAACCAAGAACTGGACTAAATGATCTTTATCACACCATGTTTAGGAATGTGCAAAACGATCAAGGACAAGGAATATTTGAAGGTGTTTTTTAAAATTTTTTATTGTGAGATAGGTACATTTTACATATACACATCATAATCACACTCAACATTGAGAATTTGTATCAGTATATGACATGATTTAATTCTCATTCTTTCCCAGTCCCCCACCCACCGTACCACCCCCCACCCCCTTATACACATGAGTTTTTTTTTTTTTTATCATCTCAATTTTTTCTTTCCCCTCATTACTTAACCCTACCCTCCACTTCC
Organism: Thryonomys swinderianus; assembly: GCA_004025085.1. NCBI lineage: Eukaryota > Metazoa > Chordata > Mammalia > Rodentia > Thryonomyidae > Thryonomys > Thryonomys swinderianus. The sequence goes on from PVIC010034306.1 coordinate 3,947, forward strand.
CTTAGGATATTTTCTATTTTACAGTGTCCTATCATATATTCTAGGACTTATTTACATTTTCAGTTTCTCACACCAGAGAAAAGCTATGGTACTTACACATCTGTGACCTATTTATTTCACTTATGAGTATGTCCTCAAGGTACGAGCATTTGAGTATGAAGGACTCAAACTTACCGTTTTAGGAGTTCTTTAATCTCCAGGTTTCAATATCTGAGAAAGAGTTTCAAAGTGTTTCCAGAAGCTAGGATTTCATTCTAACACATACAGGTGAGAGAAAAAAGGAAAACACTAGAATTCTTTATTTTGGGTTGGTAAGGACAATATTGTTCAGCTAAGAATCTGTTACCAAGGACGCTGTGGAAGATCCGGTAGTGATGAGGCCAGAGGTGAGGCTGGCGGCTGGTTTTCTTTTTCCTTTTTAATTAAACTTTATCTTTATTGGTACATTGTATATACACATCATGATCACACTCAATATCCGGAATTTGTGTTAATATATGCACAATTTGATTCTCGTTTTTTCCCATTCCCCTACCCACCCCCACAACCCCCACCTCCTAAATACATAAGCTTTGTTTCCATTTTTTTTTTTTTTTATTGCCGTCACATTTTCTCCTTACCCCTCACAAGCAGATGTCTCTGTTCTGGGTTTGGTGGGAAACATCTAGACAGCCATCAAGGGACTTTATAACTTTTGTAGGTGAAGGATTCAGAACAGTAAAAAACAAAACAAAACAAAAAAAGGAATATTTCAAAACTGAAAATAAAAGAGTTTGAGTGAAAGTAAATAGGCTTGCCTGTTTCAGTATCATAATAGATATGACCAAGCATAATCTTCAGAGTACTGAAAAACTAGATATCTACGCATACCATAAAAAGTGTGCAAATAGTGTGCTTCTTCCCAGGCCCGCTGTTGCCACCGTGACAGTTAACAAATCTGAACTGTCCACCACCCCAACCTCTTCCTTCCTTCTTTCTGTCTCTCTGTCTCTTTTCCTCTCTCTCTCTCTCTCTCTTTCTCTTCTTTCCAGCTTGCAAGTGACAAAAGTGAGAAATGGCCCGCAGAGTCCTCTGCCCTTCCGACCGTGGTGTGCTTTGTGAGTGGCCATTTTATCCTGTGACCCTGCAAATTCCCATCTGACGGTGGGGCCAGGGTGGAGCTTCCGCTCGAGTGCCATGAGGTGGGACACACATACACCCCCTTTTCCCCTCTCCTTTTAATTTTTCTCTTTTTTATCCCTGAGTCTTTTTTTTTTTAATCAGTCACGCAATGCTTTCACTTCACTATTCATTCAGAAAGGAAAAACCAAGCTTTTTTTGGCTAGATGTTTAAACCAAAATGCTTCTTATGTAAGCTGAATAAAATACTACTGTTGCTGTGCCTTATTTGGGGTTTTTTGAAGAAATGGAGCAAAGATCTGGGCATCTTCTCTTTGGTTATGTTTTATAAAAAATTATGATAGTTTTCAAGATCTGAATTTTAAGGCAATTTTAATAGCACATAGAATAGCACCTCAGTTCAGATTTTGTTTATTAATCTGTTTTCTTGTGTAGTTTATTTTAGAAACTTTATAAAAACAAAAACTGAATAAATTCTTGCTGTAAAAACCCAACATTAAGCCTCACAAATGGACCTATATTCTGTAATTTAAATAATCTGGGCATTTTAAATGCAGTTTAAAAATTATATGGCTGTATTATTCAAATGAGAGAAGTATTTGATGTGCATTCAGATTACTCCTCTTAATAATGCTTTAAAAATGCTATGCCCATTACTGACTCAGTAGTACAATGATACTTTGTAGTGCCCCATTGGCTTCAGTAAAAGGCCAAGAAAATGGAGCATGTTATCTTAGCAAGGCCACAATAAGGCAGCAAAAAGAGTTTTTCAAACTCAGAGTAAAAGGCAGAAAGTAAATATATGCATTCAACCCACTTACATTCCCAGAGGAAACGCCAGCTTCTGAGATACCGGTATGGCCTAAATTTTTTTTTTTTTGAGACAGGGTCTTCCTTTTGTAGTTCAGTCTGGCCCTGAGCTCACTATGTAGCCCAGGCAAGCCTCCAACTCAGCAATCCTCCTGCCTCTGCCTCCCGAGTGCTGGGATTACAGGCGTGAGCCACCATGCCTGGCACTGTGGCATGTGGCATTGATTGCTGGTGGGCGTGAGTCACCACGCCCAGCATTCTATGTGGTTACTGGGTATTGAACTCAGGACCTTGTGCTTGCGAGGCAGGCGCCGGAAGCACTGAGCTAAATCTCCGGCCCTATGGCCTAAATTTTTAATAGAAGTCCAGCTCTCGTTTGTTCTTCTACTGCAACAGGCTAAGTCACAGAGTGGGAAGTGCTGGGGCTCCAGGGGGAGACACACAGAGAGAGGGATGAAGACTCCAGATGTTGTTGGAGAAAAGGCAGTTCCTTCCTCAGAAAGGAATGCTAGCGAGTTACTTTATCCAGAAACACTTTGATCCAGAAGCAGTTGTTTGTAGACATTTGGATCTTGTTTTCTATTCCATGAAAATAACAAACCAGAAATCAGTACTTTTATTTTAAAGGTGATTAAATTTCAAGTTATTCTAAAGCAATGTGACTTTACCCTAAGGTTTCTTTTGTTAGACTTGGAAAACATAGTAGGGCTCAATGCTTCTACTAGTGACTTTTTATACAAAGAGTAAGAAAGACGTTAGTAAGCTTGCATTGTCTCACATGCCCTGCCCCCTTATGGCCCTCAGGGTAACCAGTGCGTGCTGACCCCACACTCTCAGACTTCCCAGAACTGTTAGCGATGTAGACATCTTGTCTTTATAAATTAATCGGTCTGTGGTTTTTGGTTATGGAAACAAAAAATGGACCAAAACAAGGACCTACTTGCCTCCTTTAAATCCCAACTAAGAGTTAATTGTTCAGTCTCACTGAGCTCCATGATCTATGAGTGGTTCTATACCACTTGTTTCCTGTTTTGTCTCTAGCAAGATGTCTTGTCTTAAGGGGGGTTTTCTAATTTTTACTCTCTGTTATTTTTTTCTACCCTGTGTTATGTTTCTTATACCTTCTCAGAAAGGGACATGCTGTGTACATTAGATCCTATTCAAGGGCTTGAAGTGACAGTTGTGCCATCAGGCCTAAACTCCATTGGCCAGAACTGTATTTGGTTGTATTTGACTTCCTTTCCTGTAAATGTCATTCACTTAGTAGTTACTTTACTACATACACAGTCTAATGGTGACTGTTACTGGGTACCAAGGAGATAAAACTTAACTTTTAGCCTCAAGCAAAGTCTCCCACAGGCTCCTGGATGTGTGAGTCAACAGAAAGGATGGACTCTTAAGATCTTTCTTATTTCTTCATGGAATTTATTTTACTGGAGAGTTATATGTTGGAAAAATTGGATATAAGCAATAATATATAGTCTAATAGGTCCTTGTATCTCAGCGGATTTGAGCCTAAATTTGTCAAGATGACAAAACGTATTTTAATAAATTTCTTAATACTTCCCTACTTAGAAAAATGTAGTGTTTGTCACATTTTCTTATTTCTCCAGCTTCTTTTTTTTCTAAGATTGGTAAAATTCTGGCCTTTAGGTAACAGGGTCAAAACAAAAGACTCGTTCCTCAGAGATTTTAGATAGAAAAAGAAATCACAGATAGAGAAATTAGGTGAGGCAATTTGGGATTGTTGTTAGTTTCATGGAAACTAAGACTAATTACATAGTTTCTAAGTAGGAGTGACACAGTGCTGGCTCTCTGCATTTTCTCTACATCCCTATCTCTTATTCAGGCTCAGGAACTTTGATTAGGTCTTTGTTTTAGGTTCCTATATTTTCTCTCTGAAACTTGGGATTGAATCAAGGACTTTCACACTGGGCTGTACCACCTAGTGCTTTTTAAAAAAGATTTTTAAGCATAGCCTCACTAAGTTTTGCAGGCTGTGCTTAACTTGTGATCCATCTACTTCAACCTCCCAAAGCACATGGATTACACCCAACTTAGATATAAAATTTATTAAATGGAGATAATATCATTTTGTGACCTAAGTAAGGTAAAAGGTATTAAAGTGATTAAAATATTTTCTCACATGAACTGAAAGCTCAGTAAGTATGATTTCTATATGGAAGTTTACATGTCAGGGTTCATAGAAGCTAAATTATGAAATTCTAAGTTATAATTGAACTAGAATATATTTGAGTTCTATCTTCTATCGCAACACATTTAGATATCTTCTAGTAGTAGAAATTTCAGATACTTTAGCTATCTAAACAGTATTTTGAATGGAAGTAAACAGAAATTTGCATTACAATTTCTTGGGAAAATATTTACTTTTTTATGTGGATTAAAATATTTTAGATTTACATTTAATTTTGCATTAAATGCATAAATACTTTTGTCATAAATACTTAAGACAAAGTAAACATATTCTTGACTAGAAAAACAAAGCAACACTTACTTTTTTTGTCATTTTAATAGAGACCACCAGAATAAATCAGTCTTTGAAAAGGAAAATAATGAAGTCTTTTGTTTTCAGTATATCATACTCTTTTCTACCATTAATTTTTTTTTTTTTTCAGACAGGGTCTCACTTTGTAGTTCAGGCTGGCCCTGAGCTCACTATGGAGCCCAGGCAAACCTCGAACTCAGCAATCCGCCTGTCCCTGCCTCCCAAGTGCTGGGATTACAGGTGTGAGCCACCATGCCTGGCACTGTGGCATGTGGCATTGATTGCTGGTGGGTGTGAGTCACCACACCCAGCATTGTATGTGGTTACTGGGGATCGAACTCAGGACCTTGTGCTTGTGAGGCAGATGCCAGAACCACTGAGCTAAATCTCTGGCTCAATTTTTCAAATTATAAAATAGAAAACTGTTATACCTTTTTGGCAAATCTATAGGATTATACTAAAAGGAATGGTGTGGTAGATTACAAGCTTCCATAGCCTTCTCTTTTAGTTGTGGATCCTCTGGGTTTAGTGGCATTTCAATGAATAGACTGCAGTGAAAAGAATGTTTCAGAAATTCAGGGCCAGGCCAGCCTTCTCTCAGAATGCTCACTCCTAGGGATGGGGAGTGTTTAGGTAAGAAGGCCCGTTATTTTGAGATTGCCATGGTTTGGGAAGATCAAAGATCAAACTAACAATGTGAGCAGGATATAGAGGTAGGGAGAGACACATGCGTAGCACTAGATTTTCCAGCAGTACACTCTTAAGTGCCAGACAGGTGAGTAAAGCAACCATATCGCTCCAGTGCAGTCCCCGCAAAGCGGAGAGGAAGTGAGGGCAGGTGGCTGAAGTAAGACTCCAGACATGCCCAGTGGGACTGTCCCTGCGAGCCTCACCCAAGTAGGCCTCGTAAGCTGAGAACGCAGAGGTTGTGGAGCAAAGATGAGCCCTTCCACCTTGCTTTAGTCAAATATTGACTTACAAGTATAACATATTAAATGTTGTTTTATATCGTTAAATTTTGGAGTAGTTTTTATACAGCAAGAAATACCTGGAATAAGAAAAAACTGTGTGGCTGAGGGTCCATGGCTCCCCAGTTTAAAATTTAAGGCTGACTTTTTCTATTTTTCCTCTCTCTCCTTAAATTCTCAATGATAAAACAAAGCAAACAACAGAAAAAAAGAACCCAACTATTCTTGGTTGGACGCCATTTAAGCAGCCCTGTCTTTCTATAATTATGTTCTCCCTGTCGGTCACTAAGTGCTTTCCCTTGCAGCACATGCAGATTTTCCTCAAAGTGAGAAAGTCAGGTTTGCATATGAAATAGGCAGGAGGATGCACTGGTTTCCTTGTCTGAAGTCCTTCCTTCACTCCCCCACTAACAGAGAAGGTGTTGATATGAGCGTCGTACAGGTTTTTAAATTTTCAGCGATGAACTTATAGCTAAAGCACATACCAAGGGAGGAAGCGAGGCAGGTACCCGGCCGCTGCGAGCCGCTGAGCGTGTGCGCACAGTAACTAAGCCCACGTGCTCAGAGGACTGAACACGTGGGGTGCAACAATGGGATTTTCTGTTTCCAATTAAATGGCAGTTTGTTTAAGAGGTACTGTTCCCAAAGGAGCAATCAGTTTTGAGTCTCTAAAATTTGTGAATAATAAATTTTAATTCCATCAACTTTTATTGCCTTCTCTAAAATCATAAAGTCTCAAGATTAGAATTTATTTTATGAAGGAACATTTTTATTTTGTTCTATTTTCCTACAAAGAGAGAAAAAGTAAACACACAAGGTCTTAAACAACACTGAGCTGTTTAAAATTCTAACTTACAACTAGTGAAGACATAGTTTCCTGTAAACATAAAGCCTTCACTCATAGGTAACTCTCTTTTTGTGTTTCCTTAGAGAATGTGCCTTTCCTCTCCTTCACCATTACTTCTTTTCCATTTTTTGACTGATGACTAAGGATGACATTTGATTTGGTTTCCCTAAATAATGATTTTTAAACCAGTAATCACCAAGATACTTTTTCATACAATATTTGTTTGCTAATTGCAAATCACATATATTGAATATTTGCTTTGACATTCCCTTAGGGTTTAGAAAGTCTAAGGAATTTATTTTCCAACCAGGACTGATCTACTTTGCGAAAAGAAATACTAGGACTAGGAATGATCAGCTCTGCCAAAACCAGAACAATATTTTGGGAATCTTGCATGATACCACTACACCAGCGGCGCTGTTCAGAACAATATTTTGGATTCACAAGTGCCAGTCATTGTTCATTATCATCTTTTCACCTCCCCCCAAAATCATTATTTCATTGTCAACCTCCATCCTTCCCTTCCCTCCGTCTTGCCTTCAATCTCTCCATCTATACAATGATCACTTATTGACCAACTAGTAAACCAGAGACTTATATTCTGGTAATTATTCATAACATTAAGATAGGCTAAGTCATATACCTCAGCCTTAAGGAGCAAAGATGAGAGTCATTGAGTGACCTAAGAATATTATGCTGATAATAATATTGAGTCTTAACTGATTTTCCAAATTTCTAGTATTTTTTAATCCATGAAATAATTAACTTCTTAGCAACCTTATCTTTCTCAAAAACTACTGAATTACAACAGTGAGTTAAGTGAAATCTTTATTACTTTGAATTTTTGTATCATTACTTTAGCAGAGAAAAATAAGTCAGGCAAAAAAGACTATGGTATAATACAGTCCATTATAAGAATGAACTTGATGCAAAAAATGTTCAAATTTCAACTAAATGCGACTGTTAAGATCATTTTGTACTACTTAAAATGAGTAAAATTTAAGACTACATATTTTGGTATATACTTCTAAAATGCGTTTTCATGTTGCATTATGAGAAAAATTTGCATGGCTTAATATAACCAAGATGAGAATATCAATTTAAGTATCAGGTGAACTCTTCAACCCATGAAGATTTTCATCTTACAAATGAAAATCTCAAATTGTTACTCACCCTGCTTCCAGAATAGAGCCACAGGAAAGCCTGGGTGGCACTGAAGAAAAAGCATAGAAATGTAAAATGTAAAAAGAGAAAACCTTTTTAAAAAAAAATAGACATAGCATATAGTCAGCCTACAGATTTCATTACTAGAGAAAGGAAATTACTTAAATACATATAGTAGCAAAGCTTCAGAAATATACATTCATATAAATAAGAATATCATTTTCTAGCTCTTTTGCTGGGATCAAAGAGTACTGTAGGGAAGATGTCTTGCTTTGGACATGATGTTACACTCCACAGAGACCAGGAAGCAATGCCTTGTATCCAGTCTGTGAAGCTCACAGGGTCCTCGATGGCTGGTTTCATTCAACACAGCAGCCTGTTCTCCTGAGGGGGCCGCAGCACAGATGCTATATACAGGTTTCCGTTTTTGAGAACTGGCTTGTCCTATGTATTGTATGTAAACCTATCTTCCCTATATTTTATAGCTTTGTACCCACTTGTTCAATGACACGGTGAAAGGGAACTGTGTATAACATGAACAATCTTTTGCAGTCATATTTTCTTTTTGCATTTCTTCACCTGTAATTTGATTAGACGACCAATGAGGCATTGCCCACCACCTGTCTTCTCAGTTGTACCCTAGAACCATGAGAATTGGCCCTTCTTTCCTTCAAAGAACTATTTGACTTCTTATGTTGGTCAGAGAGTCTGCATACTTGGAAGAAGGGACCTGTTAGTCCAGGAAGCAATGGAGATGAAAAGTATGACTGTAATCCAGCCTGGTCTGGTTACCATGCTGTCTCCGTAATCCCATGGCCGTGGGAGGGTGAGCGGGGATGCGGAATTACAACACCCAGCCTCCGCGTGGGTTGGGATGCTTCTCCTTTTCTATCATGGATGTTACAGGCATTCACTTAGGGCGCCTTGGGATGTGACAGGATGAGAGGGTGGGGCAGTGCTCACGGCGGGGTTTGATTAGACCCAAAGGCGGAAGCAGCATTTAGCAATGTATGATTGGTCTGGGTCACCTGCGTCACCTGCATCTGTGCGTTGCTATGGTTTCTTAAAGGGGCATGGCCTCTTTTCGTCTGTCAGGAGAGAAAGAGAATAAGTGGAAGTACCTGGAGAAGGGTTTGGCCACATATGACAGCTGATAGACTCATGAAGGATCAGAGGACTTTATGTCTTTGATAAAATAATGTAGATATATATTTTCCTCCTGATTTCATGACCTCATCATTTAATAATGATTGCATTTTTGATAGTAGAGATTTAATATCCAAGTATAAGAACAAAGGATTATTAAATGGTACTGCAAAAAGAATGATTTAATTGTTCTAGAAAATGGGAACTGTAGCAAAGCCCTCCATTTTCTCTCCCTCTGCATTTTGGCACCAATTTTAAATTTATCTTAATATTATGCCCGTGAATTGAGGAAAAATGTAAACAGCCTCATCCACCATAAACTTTTGGGACACGTTCATTCTTCCTTTTGGTTTTACACACACACACACACACACACACACACACACACACACACACTTCTCGCTGGCTCTATCTTCCTTTCTTTTAACCATTGTCCCACCATCAATATATCTAGACCCTTCATGAATGTATTTGAGCATCTTCTTCCAAAAACTTTGTCTTTAAAAGCCCTAAGAGAGTTCCTGACAAATCATTTGTAAGCCAGTCTGTCAGAAAAGGTCAACCTGTGCTGGACTTGGTTATTTTCTTTTCTTGCTTGTGCACAGATTGGTTATCCTGACCTCAGAAGCCACGTTAGAGCGTTTTAGAGATGCTGCTGGAATGACATCCGTGATGAAAGCCCCCAGGATTATAACATGGGTGATCTCTAAAGTGTTATTCTTTTCTGGTGGCCTTGGCCAAAATCTCGACTGTTAAATATTGACTTGTCTCTTTCATGACACAAATAAAATATAAAAATAAATCTTGCCCACTCCAGTGCAATGTACTCTAAAAATAATCTCTGTACTCTATAATTGCTTAGCCAATCTCCCTACTCTCCCCACACTTGAATACAGAGTCTTTCTTTTTAAAGCCAAGTGAAACTATGTTGTCTGTTTTATCCAGGAATGGATGAGTCTGTCCATAAGATTGTCCTCCAGCCTTATCTGCTTCTGCTTCCCCTGGCCACACTGAATTCCTTAGCAGGACCCCTAAATAGTTCCTCCAGGTGTTCCTCTGCCAGCTGGTGGCCCTCAGTATGCTCTCCTCCTGCAGCCATCTGGCATTGTTACCCTCAGACATAGCAGAGACCCCTCTGTATTCACTAATACCCATGATGAGATCTCTTCTACATAGATGATCCAACTAAATTAGTCTCCATCACCATACCATTTCTCCCTGATTTATTCAAACTTTAGTTCTTCTGATATATTGTAATCTATTAAAGTATAACATTAAATGACACAATGATATTTGAAACATTGTAAATAGGAGGTAATATACAACATTATTTTAATTAGTAATTTTTCTTGCACAGAAACAGAAAATGTACCTGTCTTATTCTCTTTACATTCCCAGGAATAAAAGCAGGAACTCTCCTGAAGCAGTTGCTCAGTGAATGCTTGTTAACTGAATGTTTGTAAACAAATGGGGGTTGCCAATTCCAGGGACCACAGCTGGACAGAGAAATATAACTAATTGAGAAGAACAGTCTTTTCTATATGGTATCACTTGGGGCCAGTAGATTGGCTAATTTGTTCTGAGAATGTAACAGAATCTGTGATCTGTTATATTCTAAGAGCAAATTGTTCTAAATAAAAAATTGAAGCTCTTCATTTCTGCATTCCTCTTACCGAAAGAAAACATTATATCAGTTCATATCTGATTTCAGAATTTTTGTGTGGATATATTCTAACTTCTTTTGCTAATCATTTCTCCCTGTACACACACAGATTGTGTCGAAACTTCTCAGTCCTGCATGAGGAATACCCATCTTATAGTGTCTAGATTCTTTCTGCAGAAGTAGTAGCAAAGGCTGGAGGAATATTCCTTTTAAGGAGCAGTCTTTGGCTCTGAGCAGTACTCCCCCAAGTGGAGAAAATCTAAGATAGGGGTTGATTACAAAATGAGGTCCAGAATCTACTCATTAATCTACTTTCTTTAGAAAATATAATACTAAATTAGGCTGATACTTTTTCCTACAACTTTGTTATGGAGAAATTACTTCATTTTATAATTCCATGCTAAAATATATTTGCTCTTTTTGTAGTTGTAGGCCTTTTTACATTTCTCCAATTGTGGCAAAATTCTCATGAATATCCCTAACGCTATATGTTGGTTCAAGGGTTTTGCACCTGGCTAAAGTTGTAACTACCCCCCAAAGTTATTAAAATAATCATTCATCCCTGAGAAAGAACATATATTCACTGCTTGCACAACTCTGTCTTTTAAATCTTATTAATATTTGCAATGATAAGCCTAAAACGGCATGCCATTGTGTTTTAAAGATTTGATTAGTAGTCGATAAACTTTAATATTTGTTTAGTACACACTTGGATGTATTATTTTGTTAACGTAATTTATGTTTTTAAGCCATTTTTCTCTTATGATGTTTGGCTTTCATATTACATTAAAGTAAGCAAGATCTGTATAAAGCATAGTAGTGAAGAGGTTATTCTAGTTTCACATTGGCCCGTGGTGAGACGACTGTTACCTGGGGCCCAGGAGGAACCGTGGCTATCGACGGCAGGTTGGCATCTGTAGTGACTCATCTGTCATCTAGCAATTGTCTTTGATGTTTCCCGTTGGAACTGCCTATTTTCTCATCTTCCCTCTTTCGAGACACTTGTTCTGACTCTTAGTAAAGGGAACACAGAATTAATTTTCTGAACTTTGAATGTCTTTAAGGAACTTCCCTTTACTTTTCCATTTAACATTGCTGACATTTTGTAAGCTATGGCTTCATTGTCAGCCAGCATCCATCAAGTCTGTGCAAAAGTACAGCTATCTTCTGTACGATCACATTAAATAGCCAGTCAGTATGGCAGCATGAGTGTGTTCCCTTGCCTCACTGCAGGTTATCTCTGAAAAAACCATCCCAGCTTTTCAGCTCTTGGTAGAATTACCTAAGGTCTCTATAGCAATTGCATCCATGTCCAGCTTCTTTTCCTGCCCAGACCTGTAGCTCACATTCCCTCCAAGGAACTGCCTGTTGTACTTCCATGTGAGATTATATCTCAGGGCACCTGACAGGAGACAGTGGGGCCCAAGTACAAACTGTAAATGAGGATGTCAGAATTGGAGCTGAGGACATCACCGACAGTAGCAGGAGTATGGAGAAGCTCTGCTACTCTCTGGGGATGCAAATATTAAATTTCCACCTTTGCTGTACTGGACTAGGTAATCAGGGAAGGAAATAATTGGCAGATGCAATATTTTATAAGACTGAGAGCTCAGAGGAAGTAGTAACAATACGGACTAGAGAATCTTATGGCTGTCAATGAGTTTGAACTCTAATTTGGAGAAAGACAATGAAATATGAAGCATGATTAATCACCCACTAAATGTAAAGTGTAGGAGCCAGAAGGGCTCCATCTTAGTATACAGAAGAGGCTGATTATTTTGTAGTCAAAGATGCAACAATCTGAAGATTATGTGCAGGATTTAATTACAAGTATAGTAAGTTCCAGAGAAGGTAGATTTCTCAATCTGGCAAATTTGTTGTGCTCTGACCCTGTTTGGAAGGAGAGGGATCCTAATCTCTGGGACTGGATATCTGGGTTGATGCTTTCAACATACTGAAACTCCAGTCTGGCTAAATCTCCTAGGTTGGCAGGGATGTCCCATCCATCACTGTAAATAACAGTCATCTAACTTGTTCAAACAAATTTCAGAAACTCTGTTTTACGTGGTCAAATGTATCCCCTACCCTCAAAGACCTCTCCTGCAACATACAGCAAAACTAGGGTGAAAGCATACTATGCATCTGGACCTTTCTGGGCTTTCTAGGGGAAGCAATAAATTATACATTAAAAGATCTGAGGGATCTAGTTGAAATATTCTTGAAAGATCCAATAAAACAGATTTTGACTGGATTCTGGAGGTATGGGATCAAGGAGTCCAATAATAAAACTAGAGAGGGAGAGTTAATTGACCTGGGAATACTGTATTTTCCTTTGATAAAAGGTTTTACTATTGGTGCAGAACCAGTAAGATAGAGATTTTCTGATAATAGCTGGGTACTTTGAAACCTAAAAAACCACAGTGCAGATTGAGCAACTAAAAATAATAGAGCTGCCATGATAAATGACAGGAATGGAATCAAAAGACTTAGATAAATGGATGTGCCAGAGCAGATATAATATGAAACCTTCTGTAGATGTATTATTCCCCCAAAATATCCCTGCTAACTATATACCTTGAGAAGATCTTAAAACAGGGTAGATAATATTTAAAAGCCTGCCTTTTGTCTCTGTTAACTCTCTGTCCTCAGATTATAGCCTAGTGACCTCATGACAATCGGTCTACTTTAACAAGAATTGGGAAACATATTCAAGTCATTGGCAATAGATCTGTAATCTACTGGGATAGTGAGAGAGAACTTTATTTCACTCAGGGACTTACTGCTTTATTCAAGTTATAGGCAACTGAGTGGTCTAGAGGATACCAGGACACCCTCTCTAAAGTAAATTACAAATGATTATACTTTTTCAGTTCCTATTGTCAAGAAGGTTGGAAAAACTACCAGAAAACCTCTTTTGAATGTGATGGGAGCTTATTCTGTACTTTTCTAGAATACTTATCTATCAAATGATGCTAAAGTCTTCCAGCTCTGAGGTACTTCACAGCAGGAAAGGAGGGTGCAATAGTATAATTAGCAAAGTACATGGAACATGTGACTCAGAAGACTCTGTGGAACTAGACGTATCCCAAGTTGTGTAGACTTTATGGCAAACCTTAATGGGAGAAGCACTGTACAAGTCCCCATAGTTCTGGAGTAAAGTTGTAACATCTGTAACAGATTCTCATGCATCTTCTTTATATATTATGCTCATGGCTCCTGACAGAGAGTTTGTCTTTGAGAGATTAGAATAGAACCTCTTGTTCATCAAGAGATTCATTCTGTCAGACTACTAAATCATAATTTCAGAGGGTCTCAGTCCTAATCCACTGGGAGGTGGACTAAGTTCAGCTGAGGCCAGAGGGAACTTAAGAGCAAAGCAGGTGCAAGCGTGCCCATTGGTCATTTGATATATGAACTCTAGGCTGAGTGAGCTGTGGAACAGCTCAGCTATAACAAAAGCATCACCAGTTTGAGAATAACACCCTCAAAGGATGGAATGTCACCTTCTAACATGCAAATAAATCAGCCATTTTTACATAGGGATACATCCCTAATAAGCAAAGGACATTTTGATCTGTAATTTATGAATGGCCTTTGTATCATTTCTGGGAATCCATTCATAATTCCAATCCATTCATGATTGTTCTTTTCACACAACTCTAGGCTTTGCAGGATGTCTGAGATCTTAACAGAAGAGAAAGATTCCAACTGAAGATCATAGCAAGATCTTATCAAACCTGTCTATTGCTGATGTCTTATCACTCCAGACTTTAGCTAGGAAGATGAACAGGCAGGGACAAATGCCTTGATGATTAGGAGGTAGGGCTTCTGTTGTGCAATGAGGACAGCAAAGAGCATTTGATACCTACAGGCTCCTCTGGTGTCTTTTGATGCTCCTGTCCATCAAAAATGGGAAAATACAATAGCTAGAGCCAAAGACTATCGTGAAGATAGGGGCTCAGGTTCCTCTGGGAAGGAAATCTGGCTCTTTCCATGACATACACCAGGAAAGGAATTAGCTGAGGTTTAGGGGAATCAACGATCTCAGGAAAGGAATAGAATAACAAGTGTTATATTCCCAGCAATAATTACAATTGGATGAAGTGTAGTTACTACGGTCAAATTTCCTCTTGTAAGTTTCCCCACACAGCAAAATACACAAGAATTACAGAGAAGATGCTTCTAAATAGGATATGTATTATACAAGGACTTCTCAAAATATACAGAGAGCATTTAGTTTTTTAAAATGTTTATTACAATAAAAGACACATGAAAATTAATACCCCTCAAATTAGTCGATCTCACTCAGTGACACTTAGCTTATTGTTCTTGCCATTTCTGAAGCAGTTCTTGAAGTTCTCTTTCATAAGTATCTTTACAAATAATAATTGAACAAAAAGGCATGAATAAATTACCTGTGTAGGTGTTTGTTTCTCAGAGGGTCAAGCATGATTAAGAGAGCAGGGTCAGAATCCCTGTAATAAGGCAAGTTTACCATTAACAACCACCTGTTATGATAGCAGAAAGCTGTCACTGAAATATATGTGTAATTAGAAATTATAATTAGAAATTAGAAATATATGTGTAATTAGAAAATTGGAAATATATGTGTAAGTAGAAATTTTTCCATGTCAGTGTAAGCTTATGTGGATTACATAAATATGACTACTTGCCTTTCTTTTAAGAGAAAGCTATGAGTAATGAGTGAATGAGTAATTTACTAATGTAGGAACTAGTTTTCTTCTCCAAACAATTCTGCCATCTCTTCTGCCATAATGCAAAAATTTCAGGAATGTGTAAAAAATTCAGTCACTGTGTTTAAGATATATATGCACTCTTATTGTGGCATATTCATAGATACCAAGGTATTGAATCAAATTAAGTGTTCACCAGTGGATGAATAAATAAAGTGTGGTATGTATGTGCAAAGGAATATTATGCAGCCCTTAAAAAGAGTGCTTGTATTTACAACAGTATGAATCAATCCAGAGGAGAGTGTATTAGATGAAGTAAATTAAAAACAAGACAAATACCACTTGTATATGTGGAATCTAAAAAAAGTTAAATTTATAGAGTTGAGTAATGGTTAGCAGGATGAGAGATTTGAAATGTTGATCACATAATAAAAATTTCTGTTAAATAAGATGACTATAATTGTTTTAGAATAAATGATGACTATAGTTAATAATATATAACTATTGAAAATTCTTTCAAGGAGATTTTGTGTCTTCATCATAAAAATAAATATGTGAATTAACACCTACATTAAATAGCTTAATCTAGTCATTCCAAAGTGTATTTGGAACCATCTTTTAAATCATATACATAAAATGTATTTTAAGTTTACAGTTGTTGATTAAAATAAATAAATTATAGAAAATCATGGATATACTGATAAGAAATATTTATTAAAGGACAGCTAAGTGGGTTTTTTCTTGAAAGATAAATTGAATTTATTGCTACACTTGGGAATACATTATGATCACATTCTTTATTGGA
>PVIC010034307.1:0-19667 GCA_004025085.1 Thryonomys swinderianus
GCCTAGCACTGTGGTATGTGGTATTGATTGCTGGTGGGCGTGAGTCACCACACCCAGCATTGTATGTGGTTACTGGGATCGAACTCAGGACCTTGCGCTTGTGAGGCAGGTGCTGGAACCACTGAGCTAAATCTCTGGCCCCTGTCCCTCCAGTTTGAGCCCAGCCTGGACTACGTAGAACCTATCTGAAAAAAAAGCAAAAAAAACCCTCAAGAGATGGAAGGAGGCAGGGAGGTGCTGTGCAGCCTTCTTCCAACTCAGTTTTGAGTTGGAAGAAGGCTGAGAGCCAGTACAGTGTCACATGCCTGAATCTCAGCTGCTCAGAAGGGTGATGCAGGAGGTTTGCCAGTTTGATGTCAGCAAGGGCAACGGAGGGAAACCCTGTCTTAAAAGGGGTGAGGGTGGTCCCTGCTTACATTTCCCAAACTGGGCATCTGGCTGAGAAGTGTCCATTGGATTAATGACACTAATTATTAATTTTAGCTTCAGCGATGATTTGGGAGGATATCTTAGTTTGGGAGGGCATGATGTTTGGGTGAAACAGGGAGATGAAAATATCAAAGGCAGACACATTTTAAGTTTGCTTGTAAGGACCTGGGATGTAGCTCAGTGGTGCTACTGCCTGCCTGGCAAGTGTAAGATTCTAAGTTCCATCCCAGATTTTGCAAAAATAAAAGGAAGGAAGGGGGAAACAATTATTTTTGGCTGAGGATTTTGCTCAAGTGGTACCACACCTACCTTGGAAGCACCAGGGCCTAAGTTTGATCCCTGGTACCACACGTACAGAATTCAGTTGTGAGAAGGAGAGGGGAGGGTGTCAGAAGAAGAATATGTGTTAAAAGATAATTGTATATTAAGATGAGAATCATAAACACACTAGAGGGAGTCAATGGAAAGGAAGAGGATAAACTAAGGTTTCTAAGGAGGTAGGGAAATGGGGGTAGACCACAATTGGAAAGTCTGGTCTTAGAAAGTGAATGAGGGCATCAGGTGCAGAGAGTATTGACTTTATTGACAAGAAATTGAGGTATTTCTCATCTCATAGCCTAGGCTTTTTGTATGTTTGGAGAGTAGGAATTAAATGCATGTTCTCTTCCATGCTAGGCAAGCTCTCTACCACTGAGCTAAAATCCCCAGCACATTGTTTTGTTTTTTGTGGTAGTGGGGTTCAAATTCAGGGCCTTGGACTTGCTAGAGAGGTGCGATGTCACTAAGCTACGTCCCAAGCCCTAAGGTTTTTTGTTCAGAAATCAGAAACAATGTCATCTGCATAAAACTAGAAAATTGCAGATTAGGAGAGAGAACTTGTGGGAGCTGACTGGAGAGACAATGGGATTTATGATACCTGGCAGCTGATAGGCACACGTGGTAAAGAGGGATGAACCTACTTGAAAGGTTTGGATTTTCCAGGCCTTTGGAACAAAAGACACAGGGAGGGGCTGGAGATTTAGCTCTGTGGTTCCAGCACTTTCCTAGCATGCCAAAGTCCTGAGTTGATCCCTGGTAACCACATACAACAATACCAGGCGTGCTGATTCACGTCCACCAGCAATAAGCACCATATTCCACAGTGCCAGGTGTGATAGCTCATGCCTGTAATCAACACTCAGGAGGCAGAGGCAGGAGGATTGCTGAGTTCGAGGCTTGCCTGGGCTACATAGTGAGTTCAGGGCCAGCCTGAACTACAAAGTGAGACCCTGTCTCAAAAAAAAAAGGGAGAAATTTGGGAAGTCAAATGACAATAGTTGAACAATTTAGTATGATGATAGATTATGACCCAACAGTGGGATCCCTTAGTGATTTGGGAGGTTAGGAGTACTCTGCTTTTCAATTTAACAACCTTAGAAGAAAAATTAGGAAATCTCTTGTTTTAGTCTAAGAACATTGCTATTTTTACATTGTGCGGTCTTTAAAAATTTTGTTAGTGTGTTTTAGCTGTAATTACTATTCTCATTTAAATTCAGTTTGATGTTTCACTAGATAAGTGATGGTTAATCTTTTTTTTTTTTTTTTTTGAGACAGGATCTCACTTTGTAGTTCAGGCTGGCCCTGAGCTCACTTTGTAGCGCAGACAAGCCTCGAACTCCAGTGCTGGGATTACAGGCTTGAGCCACCACGCTGGGCACTGTGGTATGTGGTACTGATTGTTGGTGGGCAGGAGTGACTGCTCCCAGTATTGTATGTGGTTACCAGATGAAACCGGGACTTTGTACTTGCAAGGCAGACACCGGAACCACTGAGCTAAATTCCCAGCCGGGGTCATCTTTTTTTTTTTTTTTCCTGGTTAATCTTGACTGGATGGAAAGTGCTAAGAAAATTAGCAAAGTACACTTGTGGGTGTATCTGTGAGCCTGTCCAGAGGTGTCTGGGTTATAAGGACTCTTAAATTCATCTGTACATTAATGCATTAACCCAGTTATGCTGAGATCATAATTTGATACCATTACTGGGGTTGCTGGCTAATTGGGAGGTGGGGTCAAGTTGAAGGGAGTGGGTAACAGTGTGACCTTGGGGACCAAATCTGATCCCAGGCTCCAACCTCTTGGGTTCTTTCCCTGTTTCCTGGCTCCCATGAGGTGAGCAGCTCTTTGCCACATCCTTCTCTCAAGGCATTTATTCCATGGAGCTTGTAGTCTGGAGCTTGTTAACCGTAGACTGAAACCATGAGCTGGACCTTTTTTCCTTTCAAATATATATGTCAGGAATTTTGTCCCAGCAAAAGAAAAGTGACTGAAACAACTGCTTGGTGTCAGTTATTTTGTACCACAACTTCTCCATTAGGAAATTCTTTGTGTGTGTGTATATGTATTTATTTGGTTTTTCAGCCTGGTCTTGAACTCACTACATAGGCCAGGCTGGTCTTGAACTTGAGGTAATCCTGCTTTCAGCCTCCCAAATGTGATATTTTAGGTGGACATCACCATAGCTGGCTTTCCCTCATTTTAGGAAGTATATGTAGTTTATTTTATTGATTTTTCAGAGAGAGGAGTTAAATAATTGTGCGCTTGTCATAATATCTTTATAAAAGAATATATTTAAATTAAATAATTTGTATAAGTATTTAGTGTGGTGTTTGGCAATGGTAAGTTTGATAAGTGGTGGCTTATTATTTGTTTACTTGTTTATTGTCTGCTCTGTCAGAATATAAGTTCCGTGAACAAAGGAACCTTGTCTGTCTTAATCTTATTAGTTTTGGGGCTACCACCTAACATAGAAAGTGCTTAGGAATTATTGTCAAATGAATGATGAGAGAACTGGTTCCTAGCTGTGGAATGAGGGGGAAAAGATATGAAAAGAGCAAAATCTGAGCCTGTACAAATAACTTCTGCCCTCGTGTCTCTATGCAGGGACAGCCATTTTGGGGGGTGCTGATGGATACCTACGGGGTCGGCTGTGTTGCCCTAGGGGAGGCCGGCCCCGTGGGGAACATGACTGTGGTAGACTCTCCCGGACAAGAAGTGCTAAACCAGCTGGGTGTCAAGGCCTCCTCAGAAACAAGCAGTGTGGAGGCCTCCATAGAGATGTCACTGCCTACCCCTTTGACTGAATTCGAGGACTCTCCTGATAAGAGGATGCTTCCTCCAGAGCAGGAAAGCCTCTCCAGACTGGAACAGCAAGGTATGTACCTTTCTCTTTTCTCTTTTTACTTCCCATGTTAGCTTACAATGAAAGAGAGCAGGTTAAACTCATAGGATCTTGCAAACCTGGGTACAGTATAATCTGTTGCAAAGAGGTTTGAGCTGTGGTCCCTTCTCACAGACCCATATTCTTCTCTACAGATCTTTCTTCAGAGATGTCAAGGGTCTCAAACCCTAGGGCCTCAAAGCCTGCCCGGAAGAGAGGTAGTAGGACACGAAAAGGCCCCAAAAGGCCCCAACAGCGTAAAGCTCCATCAGTCCCCTTGGTTCCTGGTCTCTTAGACCAATCCAACCCTCTATCCACCCCCATGCCTAAGAAACGAAGTCAAAAGTCCAAGGGAGACCTGCTCCTGCTGAAGTTGTCCAAAGGCCTAGATCAGCCAGAGTCTCCACCTTCAAAGAGGCCCCCTGAGGACTTTGAGACCCCTCCTGGGGAACGACCCCGCCGAAGGGCTGCCCAAGTGTAAGGATTGTGGGGCTCAGCCTGGTGGGGGGTTGGGGTGAAGGGATGGAGCGGGACATATGCCAGGGAAACGGAAAGACTCCCAGGAGGGACCAGGTAAGCAGGGGTGGTGTCTGTATTCCGGGGGTGTAACCCTTTAGCTCTCGCCACAGCAACTTTTATGGTATACACTAACTTTTCTGTATCTGAGAAGCTTCTTTCTGCACCTGTACTCTACATTTTTTATAGACTTTGCCCAGACTTTTCTTCATTGCTATTTTACCACCCAGTATTTATGTACTGTCCTTTTCTTTATCTTGCCCCGTATGTTCTTTGACTGCGGTAGAGAGAAAAATACACTGGACTTGGAGTTGGAAGACCTGAGTTCAGATTGTACATTTGTTATTTAACTCTTCTCCACCAAGTCATTTAACTTTCCTGGATTTTTTTTTTCTTCATTTATAAGGGAGGAAGAGGAAATGCATAGCTGCTTCACGGGGCTACTGGGAGGATCCAGTGAGATAAGAATCAACCAGGTCTGGCAAGGTGGGCTCTCAGTTAAACCTTTGTGAGGATCCCTCTGATTCTGCCCTGTCCTGCAGGGCTCTTGTGTATCTTCAGGAACTGGCTGAAGAGCTCTCTTCAACCCTGCCAGCTCCAGTGACCTGTCCCAAGAGCCCCAAGGCAAGCAGCCCTACCAAACTGAGGAAGACCCCGCAGCAGGCAGCCTGTCATGGAGAGGAGGATGTCACTGTACAGGATGAAGACTTCATTCTCCAGGTTGAGGCTGAAGAAGAGGCAGAAAGTGAGGCCCCAAGTGAGGGGCTATCTGACCCCGAGCCTGCAGTGCCACGGAGCACCCCTCGAGGATCCACTTCAGGGGTAACTGAAAGGCTAAGCATGTGTATGGGGAAGTAAAATTTGTTGGGAGATCAGCCAGGTGACGAAGTGTAGCTTTGGCCTGTAACTAAGATGGCTAGAATGGATAAGAACGAACAGCTTCCACAAATCACTGAATGGCTGGGTATGGCAGTGCACCCCGATAATCCCAGCTTCTTAGACTGAGGCAAGGGGAGCAAAAGTTGCACCCCCAGCCTGAACAACTTGTTGACTTAGCAAGACTCTGTCTCAGAATAAGAAAATCTTTAAAAGGTTTGGGTGTAGCTCAGTAGAAAGACTCTATGGTTAATCCAAAGTACTGAAAAAGAAGGGGGGAAAAAGCAAATTGAGATGCTAGGGAGATTGTAGGCGGAAGGGTTTAATCATAACAGTGTTCTCTGCTAGGAAACAACAATGAACAGAGAGTTCGCCTCACAAGTTCATAGTGTAGTAAGTGCCACACCGGGAGTAAGCAACGAGATTTAGGTAAAGAAAGACACTAACTGCTCAGGTGTCACAGACCAATGGTAGTTGAGTTGGGTCTTAAAGGGTGAATAGGTATTTGCCAGGGAGGTTGGTTTTCCCAGAAATAGATTCAGCTGGAGCATAGGGCCTATGATAAAGTTGTAAGGAAGATAAACCAGAAAGAGCAAAAGAACTAAAATGGGTAGAAAGAAGCCAATAACTGCATTTATGTTATTTAACTGTGGGAAATCATAAATAATAAAAAAACATTTTAACCATTTGTAATTGTATGCCATCTGTCAGCCCCATTCTCAGAACTTTTATCTTCTCAGCTGAAGGTTGCCCAACAAGGGTTTCAGTAGAAAAGTAAGGACTAACAGTGCCGGGTGTGGTGGCTCACACCTGTAATCCCAGCACTTGGGAGGCAGAGGCAGGAGGATTGCTGAGTTCGAGCCAGCCTGAACTACAAAGCGAGACCCTGTCTCAAAAAAAAAAAGAAAAGTAAGGACTAGTTAGGAGAATAGGCTAAACTGCAGTTGCTAATTGGTAGGCCCCAGCTGCCCAGCTGAGCCAGAGCAAGGTCCTAAGTGAAGCAGTGAAGGATGCAGATGTGAGGCAGACTGAAGTATATGTAAGATTCGAGAGGTCAAGGAGAGGAAAAAGCTGTTTAGTAGAATCTCCAGCTTTGTGGTACCACCCTCTAAAGGAGTGGGTGGGGATGTGATGAGTCCCCTTCTTGATGTGTTGAGTTAGCAGTGACAGTGGGTCACTGTTCACCCTTGTCTACATGGGTCCAAAACCTACTTGTCTCAAGGACATTTAAGGAAGCCCTGGGACCCTGAGTAAGCGAGATAAATGATTTCTTTTTGGTTTTTGAGACAGGATCTTGCTGTGTAGTTCAGTCTGAACTACATGACAGTGGAGTTGACTATGTAGCCCAGGCTGGCCTTGAACTTATGGCTATTCTCCTGCCCTAGCGTCTAGTGCTAGAGTTACAAGTGTGTACCATGACACCTGGCCTGAAAAATGATAATTTGATACAATATTTATAAAGTCAAAATTAATGCAAACAATCTAAAATAAAGACAGGTACTTTGCTGGGGTTATTTTTTGGGGGTATTGATTACTGAGTTCTTTTGCTTTAGACTATATTTGTCTTGGCACAACACTATTTGGGTCTAGAACTGATAGAAAGTTGAGACTGAGCCAGGTTAGTATTTACTGAGATGTCAATTTGACAATCAGGCATAAAGTTCGTATCTAAACCCTGGGGCATGGGGTGAGGTTACAGGAGTGTGAAGAGTACCCTCACTGATCGGGGTCTACTAGAGGAGGGAGAGCTTGCAAGGGAATATCAGAGTGGGAGCGTTGGGGAGTGAGTGCCACACAGGGCAGGAGCTCTGGGAACTCTGCAGGAGGAGCATGGGAGTCTCATGCCTGTAGTGTCAGCCTGCACTACATAACAGAATCTAGACAAGCCCTGTACATCAAAGAGAAAACAATATACAATTTGATGGAGGAATAAGAGCAGAGTTAAAAGAATCTTTTCAATGGTCGAAGCACCAGTCTTTATGATGCTTACAGGGCAGTGTTTGGAGGACAAGTAACACCAAGGAAGTAAAACTGGGAAAGAAAGCAGCGTTCTGGGACTTTGTCCAGCTCAGGAAATTTTCTCCTTACATTTTTCTCCAATTTGATCCTCAGAAGCAGAAGCCACACTGCCGGGGAGTGGCTCCCAATGGCTTGCCCAACTACATCATGGCCCCTGTCTGGAAGTGCCTCCATCTCACCAAGGACCTGTGAGACTTGGGGACAGAAGTCGGGGAGGGGGAGTGGAAGAATGCAGGGACAATATAGAAAGAAGTGCTCATGGGTGAAGCGTAGTGTTGTGTATTCCCAAAAGGCACTACTTCAAAGACAGGAGCTGTAGAACTTTTTAATTAAAATGAAAAGAGGGCAACCGGGATTTAGGTTAGTGGTACCACGCCTGCCTTGCAAGCATAAGGGCCTGAGTTTGGTCCCTGATACCACCAAAAAAAAAAAATGAGGAAGCCTGGGGACTTAGCTTGGTGGTTCGGCCACCTGCCTTGCAAATGCAAGGTCCCAAATTCAATCCCTGGTACCACCCCCAAAAAAAACCAAAATGTAATGAAGGGACAGGACATAGCTCAGTGGTAAAGTGCTTGCCTAGCATGCCTGTAACCCTTGGTTTAATCCCCAGCACCACAAGAAGAAAGCAAGAAATGGAGGGTTCCATTTTTCACTTACGCTGGCTGCTTTTCAAGGGCCTAATTGCCACTTGTGTCCAGTGGCTAGCATGTGGGACAGCATGGAGTATGAGTCATTTCCAGCCTTACAGAACATTGTATTGGATAACATTAATATAGAATCTCTCCTCCTTTTCTCCAGCCGAGAGCAGAAGCATTCATTATGGGAGTTTGCTGAATGGATTCCTCTAGCCTGGAAGTGGCACTTGTTATCTGAACTGTAAGTTGAAGTAATGTTCCTAAACATTAGGATGGGTGGGGCTGGAGATTTAGCTCAGTGGTTTGGTGCCTGCCTAGCAAGCATAAGGTCCCTGGTTCAACCCCCAGTAACCACATACAGGGAGTGGTGGCTCACGCCTACCAGCCATCAGTACCACATACCACAAATGCCAGGTTTGGTGGCTCAAACCTATAATCCCAGCACTGGGGAGGCAGAGGCAAGAGGATTGCTGAGTTCGAGTTCGAGGCTTGCCTGGGCTATGTAGTGAGCTCAGGGCCAGCCTGAACTACAAAGTGAGACACTGTCTCAGAGGACAAAAATAGATTAGAACGGGTGCCAAGCAGTGGAGATGGAAGAATAACTGTGGACTCTGGGTGTATAATGGGAATCCTATGATGAGTAAAGATCTTCCAAAGATGAGCTGTTCCCTTTGTCTTTCCCTAGTGAAGCAGCTCCCTACCTGCCCCAGGAAGAGAAGTCTCCACTGTTTTCTGTACAACGTGAAGGCCTTTCTGAGGATGGCACACTGTACCGAATAAACAGGTGAAGACTGCACATCAGCCTGGGAGACAGACACAGAGGAATGGATGGTACAGGGGTGACAGTTAAGCCCTGTCCTGCCCCTGCTGTTGTCTGGTTGGTCCTGAAGCTGGGAGTCCTGGCTGGAGCTATTCAGTGCCCTCTGCTTTGTAGTGTTCTGGGCTGCTGGCTAGACAGAAAAGAGCGTGGAGACTTGGGGTCAGACCTATATACTGAGCTAGGCGTGCTCCACTGTTGAGAGGCACCACAGTAAATCCAAACGCACACCCTCTCCACAGATGAGCTGGAGCATAAACTTTGGGAAGGAGGGGGCGCATGGTGGCTGAGCTCTGTTCTCCTTTGTAGCCTGTTCTTGATTGACAAGCCCTTGATTAGCCCAGGTCACACTTGCCCCAGGTGGAGCTTACATTCTGTCCTTGTTTCTGTTTAGTAACCTCTTATTTGTCTCACCTTTAACTTTTCTCTAGATTTAGTTCAGTCACTGCACATCCAGAGCGCTGGGATGTGTCGTTCTTCACTGGGGGTCCGCTGTGGGCTCTGGACTGGTGCCCAGTGCCAGAGGGGTCAGCAGCCTCGCAGTATGTGGCCCTTTTCTCCAGCCCTGACATGAATGAGACACACCCACTGAGCCAGCTTCACTCTGGCCCCGGGCTGCTGCAGCTCTGGGGCCTTGGGACCTTGCAGCCAGAAAGCTGGTGAGGTGGGGCTGGGACACTGCATGGGCAGGTGGGTGAGGGGAGGATGGGGAACAGCTCAGAGCAAGATGTGACAAGGGCAGTGGAGCTTGCGCAGCCTGAGCCCGCTTCCTACCCACTGTCTCCACATGCTTTCTCTCTAGTTCTGGCAACAGGGCCCACTTTGTCTATGGGATTGCCTGTGACCACGGCTGTATCTGGGACCTCAAGTTCTGCCCCAGTGGGGCGTGGGAACTTCCAGGCACCTTTCGGAAGGTACTTTCAGGCTGACTGTGGGGTCCCCTGGGGCTTGGCAGAAAGGCCCTAGAAGTATTCGGGAGTGAGTTTTCCCAGAAACTCTGTGTCATATTTCAAGGATCAGGACCTCAGAGGTTTCTCTGAGAGGTGCCTGAAGGCAGCAAGCTCAGTACAAATCTGGTCTCTACCTCTAGGCTCCTCTCCTGCCCCGGCTGGGTCTCTTGGCTCTCGCATGCTCAGATGGGAAGGTGCTGCTGTTCAGTCTGCCACATCCCGAGGCCCTGCTGGCTCAGCAGCCCCCAGGTGAGTAGCTCAGCAGGGAGACTAGGGCTGCACTGGCTATGGCCGGAGCTCAGCAGGGCCCATCCGCCTCCCAGTGACTCCTCTCATCTCTAGCACAAAATGTTACCAATTCCCCCAACCCTCGTGTGACTTACCTTGTTTGCTCTTGAGCTGGGACTCCTTTTGCAGGCGGCTACCTGCAGTCCTTCAGCACATTACCTTTTAGCTCATCCGCTCCGTTCTGCTCTGCCCTCAGGCCTTTCCTCCTCTTGCCCTGTTTCTGGATTCCCTAAGAGCTTCCCGGGGCTGAGGCTGACAGATGGGGTTGTCTCCCTTGATGTACTTTTGTTCCTGTCCCCTCAGTCCTGATCTCAGTTCCTACATATGTGCACATAATGAAAGAGTTACAGCTGAAGCGGACCAAGAAGGGGGGAAGTAGCTCCTGTGTGCTTTTCAACTGTGCTGGTTATAGAAGTCACCCAGGTGTAAGCCCTATTGGTCTGATGGGAGAGTGGATTGAAGATGGAAATTAGGAAGTAAAAAAATGGAGACAGTAAATATAAATACTTTCTTCAGGAAGTTTAGCTGTGAGAGCTAATGAATAAATATGGGTGGTAGCTGTGTGAATAAGGACAAATGAAGGTTTTTGTTTTGTAGAAAAGCCACTAGGGCTTGTTTATATGATATGGGGACAATCCAGCAGGAAGAGAGCAAGAAGATAATGCAGAACGAAGGGATAACCAAATGAGCAAAGATCTGGAGAGGGACGAGAGGGAGTGGAAGGAGCCATTCTGATAGGGAGGAAGGGTGCTCTCTGGTGAAGGAAGAAAAGAAGAAGGCAGATAGTGGTGGGGTCAGAAGTCTGATAATGGAGAGGTAGGATTTCAAAGGATGAGGAAAAAATGCTTTTCCACAGCCTGGGGGCCTGATTGGGAGCTCAGCCCTCTAGGTCCAAAGTGTCACCTACTGTTGTTCTTCCTTCACAGATGCGATGAAGCCTGCCATCTATAAGGTAAGGAAGCTCGTACTTGGGCAGAGGCTCTGCCATCTTAGAGCACCACCAATTCCACAGTGAGCTGCTACTTCTGAAATGTGCCTTGCACTGTGGGTTTAAACTCTTGATTTGAGCCTCATTCCAGGTACTCTCACCCTGGTCCCCTCTCTTCTGTCCCTGTAGGTACAGTGTGTGGCAACCCTGCAGGTCGGGTCTGTGCAAGCTTCAGACCCCTCTGAATGTGGTCAGTGCCTTAGCCTGGCCTGGATGCCTACCAGGCCCCACCACCATCTGGCTGCTGGATACTACAATGGTAAAAAGCAAAATAAAAATAGTTACTGCTCTTTCAGTTTTTCTTATATTCTCAAAAAAAAAATCCTTTTTATATATTCTTATGTTTTGGTTTAGCACTGGGTACTTCATATAACTATAAATATTAAAACAGTACAAAACAATTCAAAGGTGAAAGAAATGTCACTGAAATTTTTCTACCCCAAAAAATTTGAGTAGATGAAGGTAAGTTCATGAAGTTCTCTAGGCATATATAAAGAGAAACATTAGCTCCTCAAAGATAATTTTAAGATGAAAAAGAAAGCTTATATGATACCACATGCCTATAATCCCAGCACTAAGGAGGCTAAGGCAGGAAGACCACCTCAAATTCAAGACCAGCCTGGGCTACATAGCGAGGTCAAAGGCCACCTCACCGACATACAGGAAGTATTAAAAAGAACAAAAGATCATAAATAATATTAAACTAATGAACTTACTAGGGGTTTTCTCCTTCTTTAAGTGATAGTTTGATTCTTTAGACCTTGTCAGCAGGCTTTTTGCAAGAAAGGAAGTTAGCAATCTTTCCTCCCATGTGATCTCTTTCCATCTTTTTTTTTTTTTTTTTTTTTGCTTTTTGAGACAGGGTCTCGCGTTGTAGTTCAGGCTGGCCCTGAGCTCACTATGGTGCCCAGGCAAGCCGCCATGACTCAGCAATCCTCCGGTCTCTGCCTCCCGAGTGCTGGGATTACAGGCGTGAGCCACCACATCCAGCATTGCTGGATGTGGTGTTGATTGTTGGTGGGTGAGTCTCCACGCCCAGCATTATATGTGGTTACCGGGGATCAAACTCAGGTCCTTGCGCTTGCGAGGCAGGCACCGGAACCACTGAGCTAACCCTCCGGCCCCTCCATCTTCTTTTTAATTGTGTGTTTGTTTGGTTAGTTAGTTGTGTTTTGTTTTATTTTTTGAGACCAAGTCTTGCTCTTTATGTAGTCCAGGCCAGGCTTAAACTCATGATCTTCCTACCTTAGCCTCCAGAATGCCAGGGTTACGGGCGTGCACTATCAGTTGTCTGTTTTTCTTTTTGATGACGTTCTTTTTCCATAGTCAAGGTACATCCCTTCTGTTGGGCCCTTGTGTTTCTATGGTAGTTGTGGTACCACTTGAACTAAATCTCCAGTCCTTATATTTTTCTTTGTCTAGTTTTTTTTGTTTGTTTTTTGAGACAGGGTCTCACTTTGTAGTTCAGGCTAGCCCTGAGCCCGCTACATAACTCAGGCAAGCCTCAAACTCAGCAATCCTCCTGTGTCTGCCTCCCAAGCGCTGGGATTACAGGCTTGAGCCACCAAGCCCGGCATTTGTGGTATGTGGTACTGATTGCTGGTGGGCGTGAGTCACCACGCCCGGTATTGTTGTATGTGGTTACTGGGGATCAAACCAGGGACCTTGCACTTGCTAGGCAGCGCTGGAACCACTGAGCTAAATCTCCAGCCCTGTCTAGTTTTTGGGGGATTGTTTTTTTTTTTTTTTTTTTTTGAGACAGCATCTCGCTTTGTAGTTCAGGCTGGCTCTGAGCTCACTATGTAGCCTAGGCAAGCTTTTGAACTCAGCAATCCTCCGTCTCTGCCTCCGGAGTGCTGGGATTACAGGCATGAGCCACCACGCCCGGCACTGTGGTATGTGGTATTGATTGTTGGTGGGCGTGAGTCTCCACGCCCAGCATTGTGTGTGGTTACCAGGGATTGAACCCAGGACCTTGTGCTTGCAAGGCAAGTAGTTTTTTTTTTTTTATACCAAGGATTGAACTACTTGCAAGGCAGCTGTGTGGCCACTGAGCTAGTCCCTGGCTGGGTGTAGTATTTGTAGCAAAGTTAAACTTTTGAGTACCTTCATGTTTGGATTTAGCAACATTAGTGTCTTTATTTATTTATTTATTTATTTTTGTGGTACTGGGGATTGAACTCAGGCCCTTGTGCTTCCAAGGTAGGTGTGTTATCACCTGAGGTAAATCCCAGGGACGTTTAGCCAAATTAGTTTCTATGTGTCTCTTTTCTTCTCCTTGTTTTGGGCTCCTTTCCTACTCTTCTTTTCTTAGAGCAAATTTAGCAGATGTTTTTATGAAGACCCAGATAGTGATAATTTAGACTTTGCAGGTATCTGGCATTGTTAGGACCACTCAGTTTTGCCATGAGAATGTGAAATGAGTTACAGACACTGAGTAAGCAAATGGGTGTGACTGTGGTCCAGTAAAACTGTTAACAAACAGGTGGCAGCTATTCTGGGCCATGCACTGTAGTTTGTCAACTCTTAGGAAGTTCGTGCTGTTTTTAAAATCCCTTTTTTTATTTAATATGGAGTAGAGATTATTAGATAGACTCAACCTGTCATCTTTCAACCACAAAACCCTGGTTAAACTTAACGTTTTTGATGGTGAGAAATGGTAGTAAAATATCAGATCTGTGTCTTTAAATTTTGGAGGGACTATTAATTAACTTACATTGTTTCGTTATAATTTGGACCTAAAGGTTAGAAGACAAAGGTCCTGGAAACCCAGAGAAAGAAATTAGAACAGAGAAATGAGAACTTTCCTTATTCTATCCCTACTTCAGGCATGGTGGTTTTCTGGAACCTTCCTAGTAATTCACCACTGTTGCGGATAAGGCTTTCCGATGGCTCCTTAAAGCTCTACCCTTTCCAGTGTTTCCTGGCCCACGACCAGGCAGTGCGAACACTTCAGTGGTGCAAAGCTAACAGGTATGGAGTGGAGATCTGTGGTGGGAAGGAGAAGATGGGGACAGACCGACACTTCCAGATTGGTTCAGATTGGATCCTCTCCCATGTTTTCAGTCATTTCTTAGTATCTGCGGGGAGTGACCGGAAAATCAAATTCTGGGACCTTCGGCGACCTTATGAACCAATAAACTCTATCAAGCGCTTCTTGAGTACAGAACTAGCCTGGCTGCTGCCCTACAATGGTGTCACTGTGGCTCAAGACAACTGCTATGCCTCGTACGGCAAGATGGAGCTGGGTGGGGTACTCAGGGGACAGGCCCTAAGACTTGGAGCACAAATGTACCGTAATGTTGTGGGGAGAGGGGTTGAGTTGGTCACTGAAGCAGTGTGAATTCTGGAAGGAGCTGGGAAGACTAAATGAATCTAAGAAGGAAAATTTTATTTTTATTTTCTAAAACAGTTATGGACTCTGTGGAATTCATTATATTGATGCTGGCTACCTTGGTTTCAAGGCCTATTTCACTGCTCCTCGAAAAGGCACTGTCTGGGTAAGCACCTCTCTTCCGGTCTTCATTACATAGGAAATGGTCCTTTTATTCCCTAGCAGTAGTCAGGAAGAGACAGTAGTTGTGAATAGGAGGAGGAAGTGATGGTAACTATTATAAGAGACATGGTTATGTTATACTGTGCGTGTGTGCATACATGCGTGTTTGTGTATGTGTGTGTGTATGTAAAATTAGGACTTGAGCCCAGGGCCTTTCCACTGAGCTACATTCCCAGCTCTTTCTTCATCTGGAGAAAAGTCTCACTGAGTTGCCTAGTCTAGGCTCAAACTTTGATTCTCCAGCCCCTCAGCCTCTAGAGTGCTGGAAAAGCATGTGTCACTCTGCCAAACTGAGAGAGAGAGAGAGAGAGAGAGAGTGTGTGCGTGTGTGTGTGTATGTATACTTCTCCATCCTTAGATTATGCAATCATTGTCAATTCATGGAAAATGAATTAACAAATGAAAGAAATATGTCTCTTCTATTATTAGAGTCTTTCAGGATCTGACTGGCTTGGGACAATAGCTGCAGGAGATATATCTGGGGAGCTCATTGCAGCTATATTGCCTGATATGGCATCGAACCCCATAAATGTCAAGCGACCGGCAGAGCGAAGATTCGTACGTATATGAACATCTAAAGGCTGCACCATCTGTTGGATCCTAATCTACATCCCTTCCCAGCTCCTGGTAGAGTACAAATTAGTACTCAGTCTCCCAGCCCTGATAACCACCTTGGCACAGAAATGTGTATAATCTTCCTACCCAACTGAGCACATATTTAAATATACTACTTTCTCCCATCTTTAAGACTTTCCTGCCCCAAACCAGTTTCCTCTCTGCTTTTATTCTGTGTTCGTTATTATAAAACCTAATCTCATGTGTCCTTTCTAGCCTATATATAAGGCAGATCTGGTCCCATATCAGGACAATCCTGAAGGTCAAGATCATTCTGCTTCATCTGGGGCCCCTGATCCTCCCAAGGCTCGAACTTATGCTGAAACTGTCAACCATCATTACTTGCTCTTTCAAGACACAGATCTGGTACGTTGAGGTGTAACAGTGTAATAAGCCTGACGTAGAAAATGTAGAAAAGTTTAGTCCTGTAGAGCAGGGAATCCTTGAAAGGTTAGTATATAGATGTAAAAGTAAGGAGCTGTTTGCGCCTGTCCTGTTCTGCCTCTGCTCCCCAGGGTTCCTTCCACAATCTGCTTCATAGAGAACCGATGCTCCGCATGCAGGAGGGAGAAGGACATTCTCAGCTCTGCCTGGACAGGCTGCAGCTTGAGGCCATTCATAAGGTAAGAATCTTAATCTCTTCTTCTCCACCTACTCATTTTTCCCAGCTTTAGGGCTATGATCACTGAAATGGGAGATGACGAGGCAAAGTAGGTGGCTAAGGACCATAACAGTACCTTGCTCGCTGGCCTCTTTTCCTACCTTTTCACTGCAACATGATCCTGTCTTGTATTGTGACCTGGTTGTTTTGGCTTATGTAGCTAAGAATTGCTCTAAAGCACCACATGTGAGCTTTTAAATTTTTTTTTAAATACTAGGACTTCACTCTTGCCTTTTTATTCTTATTCTTTTTGCAGGTACGTTTCAGCCCAAACCTGGACTCCTATGGATGGCTGGTATCTGGGGGGCAGTCAGGGCTGGTTCGGATCCATTTCATCCGTGGACTCACCTCCCCATTGGGTCACCGTATGCAGCTTGAAAGTCAAGCCCACTTCAGTGCTATGTTCCAACCGTCCTCCCCAGCTAAAGGGCCTGGCTTCCCTCCAGCCAGCCATCGACTTCTGTCCACCCCCTAGTCTTGGTCCACATGGGACCCTTGGAATGAATTCCACCAAGAACAAGCGGCCACCATGTACAGAGCTGTAGGGCCTTCTTGGACAGTGTGGTGCCAGGCCTGGATCTTTAGGCCTTCTCCCAGGACTCCTTAGATCCTCCTCCTTCCACAGACTTCTATGGTCACAGCCCCCTGCGGGCAGGGGGGCTCTCCCTCCTCCACAAAGGCTCCTCAGCCTAATACTATGGCTCACAAGAAACACTCAGGCCAGACCTAGGCTTGGGAGTCAAATGGCTCATATTGAGCAGTTGTGAAGTGGGTAAGGCTAAGTAAAGGTACTGGGTGTTTTTGAGACCACTTGTGAGTGGGTGTTTGGCAAATCACAAAGAGTATCCATATGAAGGCTCCTGTCTGACCATTCCAGGATACAGTGTTACTGCCTTCCAGACTTCTTCTTTACAGTAATCGACACACCAGCCCAAGGGGGATCTGTTGGACTAAAGCTGGTTATAGTATTTGTTTAACTGAGGGACACCACAAACACCTACCAGTAGAACAATAGCTTAGCTCTTACTTGCTCCTGCTTATGAAATATTCCCATTCACTGGTCATTTGACCCTACTTGAACACTCCTAGACAGTCATATTTTTAAAAATCTTCCTTTATAGCAACCAGAGTATCTATTAATTTTACTCATGGGTGATAGGAAATCTAGTTATTCTGCCCTGTGATTGCCCTTTTAAATATTTAACAAAAGCTATCATGTGTTTTCAAAGTCTTTTTTTTCCTATAGATTAAATATCTTCAGTTATTTCAACCATACTTTTCATGATTTTTGATCCTTCACGATATGGTCACATTGTTGACTTACTACTACACATGTTTGCTTAAACGCTATAGGAAGTGTTCAGATCCCAACTACAGCAATGTATTACCACCTTGATAAAGTTCTCTTGCAGGTTCTGCAGACTCACAGTGGCTGTTATACTGACTGAGGAGAAACAGGCCTTGGGATACATAGGGATGCAGGCTGAGGCCTGGCCAGGGTTCAGTGGGAAGTAGTCAGGTGACCTTAAGAAATAGGAGAGAAGGAAAAATAAACCAGCTCTGTTGGAGGGTGAGGAGATCAGTCCCTACTTGAAACAACCTCTTGGGACCTCAGAGTGGTCATATATCTGGGAGTAGCTTTCTGCCTGTCTGGTATGGTCAGATCATTCAAACTCAGAAAATCTTTAAGAAGGGAATTTGGTATCAGATCCTTCCTGAAGAGAGGCGGGGGCAGTTCTAGAGGGCACCCAAGGCCTAGTAAGAGACCACATCCTTCATAAGCACAGAGAAGCCAAGTGCTGCACTATGTCCCTGTGATCCCGTCAGTTGTGCTGGTTTTGTCCCTCGCCCTCTTGTTACTGGGTATTGAACCCACACAGTCTGTCTACACTTTCTATTTCCTTCCTTTTCTTCCTTCCTTTTTAACATTTTTTTAAGTTTTGAGGTGGGGCCTGGCAAAGTTGCTATGGTGCCAGGGGTGGGTGAGTGGTTGGGTGTGGAACTTGCTGTCCTGTTTCAGCTTCCCAAGTGCTGGGATTACAGTAGGCAATTACAATTTTGGATTACAGTTTTGGCTTTTGAGCTGGTCAAGAGGTGCCTTCTGGGGATTTCTGCTTGATCTACAGAGCAATCCCTTGATATTACACAGCAGTGTCTTTTCTACCTCCAGTGGTGGAAGAGACTTGTGAATGGGGAGCTCAGGTTTTAGGTCATTGGGTGCCCTATTCGTGCTTTTGAGTCTCAGCGCTAATCTCAACCTCCAAAGGAAAAACCAATGATGCTTTCAGCTGTTCTTTCTCATAAACTCCAGTCCACTTAACTGCTAAGACTTCCTCCTAATAAGTGTACTTCAGACTCTTGGTTCCTGCACTTTTCTATCTTTGTGCCTTTGCTTATATTCTTGCCTTCTTCAAACTGTTCTTTTCCACCAAGTTTACCTAAATTCTATTTATCCTTTAAGATGCAAGGGTCTTGGGGTGTAACTCAGTGGTAGAATATGTACAGTGCTTACTTAGCATGCATAGGATTTGGATCCATGCATTGAATCTCTAGAACAACAAAAAAATCCACCTCAAATCCCACTTGCAGGGAGCAGATTTCTCCAGTAAAAGATACTCCACTGTTTCTAAGGAAGAAGGCAGAACAAATAGGATAAACAGGTATTATGCAGTTGATCCACTTGGGTACTTTGCATATATTGTTATATGAGAGTAGGTATTGCTGTTTTACTTAAATGGTAAAAGGATTAGGTTCTAAGAGTTTAAGGAGTCTGAATAAGATCACAACTAAGTACTGGTGCTGGAGTTGGAACCCTGACAGTCTGACATGAAAATACAGCTCAAACCACATTTGGCTTCCTATTTACTCCTCTGGCATGGTGTTTTGCAAGAGATCTTTTGGTAAAATATTACATTGAATTCTCCAACCTTATTCTGCTTCTCCAGTATTTGTGACAGGATTCTCCTAGCCCTGTCCCTTCCCTTAAACATACATGAATCTAGTAAACAGGCTGGAAGTAGCCAGGTTGAAAGACTGACAGTCTGCCTTCTAAGGTATGAACTAAGGAAAGTGACAGCTGCATAAATCCACTACCAAGGATACGATACAAATTACCACCATCCTAGGAAAGACTTTTACTATATTCGTGGGATTAGCATCCTAGATCTGGGAGGGGATGAAGAGATCAACTAGATCACTCGCTTTCAAACACTTGCAGCTCCCTTCATTTAGAATGGCTCTTTCTAGTAGGTGTGGCAGTGCGTACCTATGATCCCAGCACTCAGGAGGATGAGGCAAGAGGAGTACAAAGTTTGAAGCTAGGCTGAACTACATAGTAGGACCTTGTTTTTTTGTGTTTTTTTGAGACAGGGTCTTGCTTTGTACTTTAGGCTGGACCTGAGCTCACTGTGTAGCCCAGGCAAACCTCAAACTCAACAATCCTCCTGTCTCTGCCTCCTAAGTGCTGGGATTACAGGCGTGAGCCATCATGCCCGGCTAGAAGTGTATATTTTTTGTGGTAGCGGGGATTTTTTAACTCAGGGCCATCCCATCGAACTTCATTCCAAAGCCCGTTTATATTTCTAAATTTTTATTTAGAGACAAGTTCTGACTAAATTGCTTGGTGTCAGACTCATGAAATTCACAGAGCCTAGAAGTTTGTTTTTAAAAACATTTGAGATGCAAGAACTGATAACAATACTCTCCCTTTTAGCTTCTCTCTTATAAAAATCCTCTATAATCAGACCTAGTTTTAAAAATTGTGTAAATGGGCCGGAGGGTTAGCTCAGTGGTTCTGGCGCCTGCCTCGCAAGCGCAAGGTCCTGAGTTCGATCCCCGGTAACCACATATAATGCTGGGCGTGGAGATACACCCACCAGCAATCAACACCGCATACCACAATGCCGGACTTGGTGGCTCACGCCTGTAATCCCAGCACTCGGGAGGCAGAGACAAGAGGATTGCTGAGTTCGTGGCGGCTTGCCTGGGCACCACAGTGAGCTCAGGGCCAGCCTGAACTACAAAGCGAGACCCTGTCTCAAAAAGCAAAAAAAAAAAAATTGTGTAAATGGGCCGGGCGTGGTGGCTCACGCCTGTAATCCCAGCACTCAGGAGGCAGAGACA
>PVIC010034308.1:0-14175 GCA_004025085.1 Thryonomys swinderianus
AAACTAGGGTAAAAATGATATAAATCATTACATAATTATTAACAATCAAAGAAATCCTCTAAAGTAGCATTATATGCCCTGAGAATGCACACTTTAGTTCAAATTTTTACACAGTCTGAGGGGGTCAAGCAAAATTTGACACATAAGACTTCATGAATAATTATGAATCTGAATAGATCAAAACAAAATTCCTAGCCAAAGCAAATGAAAGTACTGGGGTGGAAAAGATTATGAAGGGCCCAATTGCTAAAAGGAGATTAGGAAAGTACAGTCAATGACAAGGATAAAGTCATAAGAATGAGTTGTCATGCAATTTCATCACTGTGTGAATATCATGAAATGTACTTATACAAAAGT
Source organism: Thryonomys swinderianus (assembly GCA_004025085.1). Classification (NCBI taxonomy): domain Eukaryota; kingdom Metazoa; phylum Chordata; class Mammalia; order Rodentia; family Thryonomyidae; genus Thryonomys; species Thryonomys swinderianus. The sequence goes on from PVIC010034308.1 coordinate 358, forward strand.
TGGTGGATAGCCTGCTTCACATTAAAACTATAAAATATAGCACCTGGCTACTAGGGTACAAACCTGTACTGCTTATTACATAATAGCAAGTACTTGCGTACCTAAACATGAAAAAGGTACAGTAAAAGATGACTAGAATTTTCAGCCCCACTACAATCTTATGGAAATACCATCATAAAATGACCAAAACATTATTATGCAGCATGACTATAATCTGAAAAGGAGCCACAAAAGCAAGTAGAAGCCAGAAAAAGCTAAGTTCCCCAGCTTCCAATTTTCTTTTCTTTAAAAATTATAGACATTTTAGAACTACATTCTAAATTCAAAAGGCATATCTTTTAAATTTTATTCTTATACTTTCTCATGGTAGACAAATATTACTCCAAATACTCTCTACAGACAGAACCATATTTTTAGTTCTTTAATTTTTAGAATCTCCAGGTTATAATTATTTGCACTCACAATTTACAAACTATATTAACATGAAACGGAACAAATTCCTGAAATACTGGGTTTTAGCATAAAATTATTTGAAAAGAAAGCCTGTTTTTGTGTGGAAAAAAAGTGACTACCCTATTTATCAGAGTAATTCTAGACTTTTGGTCCTAGCCGAAGCTCCTAGTGGAAGGTAGGATGGACATCCAACTTCTTTACTCCTTAACTTTCCTGACACTATTATTCTTCATATTAAAAATTGTGAATTACACAGACACTTAAGGCTGTAAGAAATATTTACTGGGTCATGGCATCCCATTACATCCATATTTTCCTGTTCAAACTCATCAGAATGTGATACACAATGCTGTGCAAGGCATAAATTTAAGATGATCCTTCCAGTTCCTGGCTCCTAGTGAATCCTTTCCCTTTGAGTGGGGGCAGAACCTAAGAATATGAGGGCCTATCAGTCTGATAAAAAGATTATTTGACCTTATCTTTAATTTATTAGCCCTTATAAGGTTCTGAAGTCTCAGAAACTGGAACTATAAGAAAGCTTACTCAGCAAACATTAAGACTGGCCTCCTAACAACAGCTAGCAAGACAAGAAATCTCAGTCTAGCAACTAGAGTTTAGCAGGACATCCAACCTGACGTGATCCCACTCCGAGGCCTCTGATTTGTCTGTGAAACTCTTAAACAGAGCAGACACCTATGCCCTCCACAAACTTATTCTCCAAATATGTAGGTAATAAACAGGTACTGTTTTTAACCACAAACTTATGGTAATTTGTTATGCAGCAAAAGAAAACTAATACATTCAGATATTTCTCATGTAATTAACAAGCATGCCTGTTATACCTTAGTTTCTCGGAGTTCATTTTTCAAGTAATTTTCCTTGCTGGTTACTTTTCACAACTGACATAAACATTGTGCACCGTCTCCACATTTTTCATCCTAACATGAACTCATTTAAACTTCACTAAGAGTTGTTTCGACGTTACTGGGCCTTTTTTGTCTTTACTCCTGGTCAACCACCTCGGAGTGCTCGGGTAGACAGAAAGGCGGTGACGACCCCCCCACCCGCTTGCCCTGCTTCGGGGACAAGGGATAGAAACGCTGGCGAGGCCTTAAATCTTATTTTTCAGAAAAGCGGCTTGCACCACAGAAGTCAGGCCCTAGGCGGCTGCAGTTCGGCTGCTCCTCAGGCAGTTTTTCTAATAAGTTCCAAAATATCCAGCGGAAGTTTTCACCATCCATTAGACACTAGAGGTCCACGGGCACAGCATCTCAACTACACTAGGCCCAGCAGCCAGAGAGGTCACATCTGCCCCGGGAACCCACTTCCCACCTTTTCTCGTCGCCCAGTACTTTCAACCAAAGATCGACCACAACTTCACCCAACCTCCCCTCTGCCGACAACCGGAAACAGGCTGCGCGCGCACACCTACTGCGCCTGCGCCGATAGTCCGCGGCGGCGAAGGCGGAGACGGCCGGAAGAGAGGTCGCTCCCGGGCTGTAAGGGGCGGGCCTTCGCCTCTGGACGCGCCTGCGCACAGAGCCCGACAGACGCGCGCTGCGTCGTTATTTTCGAACGTTAGGCGGGGAAGTGCTTTGCGGGGCGGCGCGGTCCTGTCTACGGATTGAGCCGCGCGCTGCAGTCTGTGGGGCCACCATGGCGCTGCAGCTCGCTCGAGAGCAGGGCATCACCTTGCGTGGGAGCGCCGAAATCGTGGCCGAGTTCTTCTGTAAGTCCTCTTCGCGCAGGGCCGGAGCTCCGGCGGCCCCGTGCCGGGCCTTGGCTCCGGGACTAGGCCAGGAGCCGGGGAGACGGAAGAGGGCTCCGCCGCCGCCTTACTCCGGTGCGAGGCACACAGGCCTCGCCGGGTGGCTTCTTCTTAGTGAGCATCTGAAGTTGCGGGATTCTCCGAGCCGCTGTCTTCTCCACGTCCCGCCTCCCCTCGGAGTCCAAGCCCGCACTGTGAGTGCATTTTGACCCAGACTCCACCCTCATCCGGCGTGTGGAGGAGCCTCGGTGCCCTGGGCCCGCCGCGCCTTCCAGTCGCACCTATAGGAGAAAAGAAAAAAGGGAGGGAGGGGCTGGAGGTCAGATGAAAGCTTTGTTGAGAAGATAACCAGGCTGTGTGGACTTCCTGGGGCGCATCATCTGAATTTTTTTTTTTTTTCGAGACAGGGTCTCGCTTTGTAGTTCAGGCTGGCCCTGAGCTCACTATGAAGCCCAGGCAAGCCTTGAACTCAGCAATCCTCCTGCCTCTGCCTCCCCAGTGCTGGGATTACAGGCATGAGCCACCACGCCCAGCACTGTGGTAAGTGGCATTGATGGCTGGTGGGCGTGAGTCACCACGCCCAGCATTGTATGTGGTTACCGGGATTGAACTCAGGGCCTTGTGCTTGCAAGGCAGGCGCTGGAACCACTGAGCTAAATCTCCGGCCCCCATCATCTGAACTTGAACTAGCATGAGGGAGCAGGTGAAATTTAGCAGTGGCAGGTTAATGCGATGTGAGTTTCCTTTTCCTGAAACATGAAGTGCAGAGATTTCCTCGAAGGGAGATTTTTAAGGCTTTTTAATGCTACTTTGTACCTATTTTGTTTTCAGTAAAACGTCCAAACCCTTCTTTAGGCATTTACAGCTTTTTCATTTCCTTTGCTTTCAGCATTCGGCATCAACAGCATTTTATATCAGCGTGGTATATATCCATCTGAAACCTTTACTCGAGTGCAGAAATATGGACTCACTTTGCTTGTAACTACTGATCCTGAGCTCATAAAATACCTCAATAACGTGGTGGAACAACTAAAAGGTATTTAACTATTACCACATAGGGTTTTACAGGTTTTCTAGGATCCAGTTTTTTGTTGTTTTTGTTTTTTTAACATCTCAATTGGCTGTGTTTCAGTTCTTTATGTACAATTACAAGAAACACTATCTCAGATACAGTGATTCTCAATTGGAAGGAAGCATATAATATATATAAATTGAAAGAAACCCTACCAGTCCGAACTACATTTTAAATGGGCTGAATGTTTTATATTAGGAATCTTATATGTGTAGCAAAATGGTCTCCAGGAACTTCCTTAGAAGTGGTTTTTGCAGCTAATGTATCCAGAAGAAACAGGTTGGATTTTTTACGTATTTGTGACAGTGATCCATGGTGTATTTGAGAAAGTGTATTGTTAATATGATTTATTAATTTTTTTATAACTGGAATCTAAAGGCATCCTATGATTAAGAGCAGGAAAACTTGGGCTCTTGAGAGCCTGTTTGGAGGCGCTAGCAGTGGCGCGCAGCTACTCATATACCCTTGACTGAGGAAGTGGTCCTCCTCTGTCGGGGTGTTTGTCCTCTTCAGCCAAGCACGCAGCTTTGGGAGGGAGCACATGGAGCGGTGAGAGAGGAAGGGGACACCCACCTAGCCAGCCAGATCAGCCAAATCAACCGTGGCGACAAGCGGGGTGACAGATGTCGCAGCCAGATTGCCCTCGCATCCGAGCATACTTGGGCTCTTTAAGATCATCACTGCTGGAGTGGCACGGCAAGCCCCTGTGAGCCCGTGGAGGTAAACCTCCATCCTCAAGCACAAGCACACACATTGGCAGAGCAGCCCACTTTTCCCAGATTTGCGTTCAAAATCAGTGATCAGGGCAAAATGGCCCGTAGTCGTTCATAGTGATACACAGATCATTTGCCTGGAACTCTCAGCAGCGTTAGCTCCACGTGTGCATCTCAATTGAGTAGAGAAGGAAGACTGGCCCCGGTGGCTAGTTGTGTGGGTTGTCTCGAGGGACATTTCATCTCATGTGTATCTAGATCTTATTTAACTTATTTTTACTTTAGTTACAACAGAAGAATTGCTCTCTACTAGAGTACAATGGGTCATTTTGTTTGAATCCTGTTTCTACTATCTTTAAAGAGCTTTATCCTATTTTTTCTTTTGGTTTTAGTTTTGTACTTCTCTATTTCTACTTGAATTGTTCCCATTGGTTTCATCTCTCCAAATTACAATAAAAAAATGAAATTACTACCCACCATAATTTTTTTCAGATTGCTACCCAGTCTCACTTTCAGGATAATAAAAAGTTGTTGATATGTGTCAGCAGGCCTTACAGACTGAATATAGTAGGTGAGCTGTCTGTACTGCCCACATGCTCAGAATGTTTTTGTTATCTTTTTACAATAGCACTATCTCCTGAATATGTGGTCCCAATTCCAAGGTTAATTTAGGGCTCATTCTGAAGCTCTCTTCTCTCTTTACAATCAGTGTATGTTATACTTGATATGTGCATAGCTTCACTAACTGCTTTTATGTGGTTAACCCACACACTTATGTCTCACCCAAGTTTCTTCTTATTCCAGACCTGTGTATTGAGCACTTTTATCTTTTATGTACTATTCTACAGATATTTCTTACTCAGCATACTTAAAACAAAATTAGGGTTATCTCCAAAGTTGATAATCTTTCAATAAATAGCTTCATTGTCTTATGAGAAATACAGGTCAGAAACTTGGAAGTCACCCCAAAGTCATTCTTTTCCCTTATTCTCATAGCTAATCTAGGGACTTTTAACATATTTTAATCATGTAATGTCTTCTACCCCATTTCTAAAAATTAATCCTTATATATACTTCACCTCTTGCTTGAATTACTAGTTAACTAGTACCCCTAGATTCCCTTTTTATACTCACTAGTCCACTTTGTGCTTTATACCCAAAGTGATAGTTCTAAAATATAAATCTCAATTATGTTGTCCTCTGTTTCAAACATGGTGTTATCTCCCCAAGTTCTTAAAGTATAATTTCTTTAATTAGATCCACAGGGTTTTGAGTCAGATGGCCCTCATTTTGACAAACTGCCCAGCTAATTCTCTTTGTTCTTTGCACTGGCCCTGGCCTACGTTCAGTCTTCAGGCCACATTCTCATCCTTTTTTTTTTTTTTTGTCATGCTTTTTGATTATTGAAACCTGCTTTATTCTATTTTTGTGAATATGATGCTATAAATCTTTAAAGCTAAATTCATGAGTCCTTCCCTCACCTCCCTGAATCACATTTTTCTCTCATTCTACTTTCTATTTCTCTCTTCAAAGTAGATATCACAATTACCATTTCAGTTTGTTGGTGCAGTGGTTAGATCAGTACCTGTGTGCTGACTTCTTAAAGTGAAAGTGCACTGTGTTTATGACTGTTTTCAGCACCCAGTATTACATCACTGGTGACATTGAGAATTTAAAAATCAGCTAGATTGTTGATAGAGGCGTTGCCTTACATGTGAAAAGAGATCCACACTAGCAGTAATAGGAATTTGCTGAGGATGAAAAATAGGACCTGAAAGGAGATTGGGTTTGTGGACCGTAACATTTGCTGTGTGTTGCAGATTGGCTGTACAAGTGTTCAGTTCAGAAACTTGTTGTTGTCATCTCAAATATTGAAAGTGGTGAAGTCCTTGAAAGATGGCAGTTTGATATTGAGTGTGACAAGACCGCAAAAGATGACAGGTAAGTATGATTTAAAATATTCCCATTTTGATTTTTATTTTCCTGAATTGCTTTATTGCTACATGAGTTCTAATTACATTGAACCAGTTTCTTATATAATTTTTTCCTAAGGTTAGTTTTCTTCAGTCTTATAGAAAATTCCTATGTTCATTTAGTAGTCACTACTTTGTGTTGTTAGGGTACTTTTACTATAATTGTCCATAGTTTGAATCAGTGAAATTTAATCCTCAGATTTATGATGATATATGCAAAAATAGACAGATATGGCTAGGTGGGCCATTTAATCAGTTGTTCATAACTACAAGGAATGATCTTGGATTGTGTTCCAACTTAAATTGTAGCTCTGTGTACTTCATTGAATGCAATGCAATAAAGACATTTTATAAACGTGGTAAGCTATACTCCTTAGATAGGACGTGCCCATCGTAGTGTAATGTTAACCATTGTCTTATTCATGCTTTTCTGTATGCTCACAGCCATATCTTAGAACAAAATGTAGTTTGTTTCCAAAGGTTTTGAAGTATTTTAGGAAAATTCTACCTTATAAAAATAACATTATATATAAATTAATGTGTTATTTGAGCCAATAGGAAATTAGAAATTCAGGCATTAATACCAAAATGATTCTACAGTGGACTCTTTAACTTATGAAGTCAGTTTGATCAGAGAGCTAGTTGTAACTCAAGTTGGTTCCCCCACACAACCTTCTAAGTCTCTATCCAGTATCCAGGCAGATTTCAGTGTCCTTAGAGATTGGCCTAGATTTCTCAGTGTCACACAAGAAAAGACATTATAATGTACCTTCCATAACTCTTGAAGAGTTAATTCTAATTCTGTACCTGAGACCATCTGGAGGTACAAGGAGTTGGCATTCGGGTGACTCAAGACTTTGGTCATAAGTTAAATCTAAAATTGTCATAACCCAGGTTGTTTGTATTTCGGTCCAAACATAACTCAAGGGTCCACTGTATCAGTTAAATGTTTTAGATACTGTTTATGTTTAAGAGCTACTGGAGTTTTCTTAAAAGTCTTTGGCACATTTTTTTAGTCATCTCATGTTAAATGACTTGATAATCAAATCAGCCCTCAAAAATGATTAGAGGGGGCCAGAGATTTAGCTCAGTGGTTCCAGTGCCTGCCTAGTAAGCACAAGGTCCTGAGTTCCATCCGGTAACCACATACAATGCTGGGCATGGTGACACACCCACCAGCAGTCAGCACCACATACCACAGTGCCGGGTGTGGTGGCTCACGCCTGTCATCCCAGCACTCTGGAGACAGAGACAGGAGGATTGCTGAGTTCCAGGCTTGCCTGGGCTACATAGTGAGCTCAGGGCCAGCCTGAACTGCAAAGCGAGATCCTGTCTCAAAAAAAAAAAAGATTAGAGGGATAAATGAAATGATAAAAGATGCATTATGCCTATGAAGGTATAGGTTCTTAGGATACTTTTTTTTAATACCCTTTAAATGCATGATTTATTTGATTTTGGAAGGAAAATAAAATATTAAAACTAAAATGAGCTGGAGATGTAGCTCACTGGTGATGTGCCTGCCAGGTAAGTACCAATCCTGAATTCAATTCTCAGTTAACCCCCCCACCAAAAAACAACTAAAATTAATTAACTGATTATTTTTCCTTTTTTTTTCTTTTTTTGATAGTGCTCCCAGAGAAAAGTCTCAGAAAGCTATCCAGGATGAAATTCGTTCCGTAATCAGACAGATCACAGCTACAGTGACATTTCTTCCATTATTGGAAGTTTCTTGTAAGTATTAGTAACTTTACTATGACATGAATTTACTGGGGGAAAGAAATGAAGGTACTACTTTAGGGATTATCTCTTTAGTTTTTTGTAAGTATTAGTGCCATGTAATTAAATGGGGAAAAGGGATTATAAAGCAAAATAATATGCAGTCTAGAAACCTTGGAAATTTTGAAAAGTAAAGAAAAAGTATTTTATAATACTGATAAACATTTTGATATAATTCCTTTTACTACTTTTATTTTCCATAATACAACTGTAGATATTGTTGTGTCTTTTTATCTCAATTACTCCATTCATCAAATATTTATCAGATGCCTACTGTGTGGCAGATGATCTTTTGGCAGCAGTGACAGAACTAAGGTGTCAGTATTCTGGTAGCTTATATTCATATATTCTGATGCGATAATACATGTATTTTTAATAGTTTTTTTCTAACAAAACCTTCATTTCATAAGGTAAGATAGAAAAGTATAAATTTCCACTGAGGAAAACAAGTTAGTGATTAGAAACCAAGCTCTAATAATGAGTCCCTATGAGAGGCATTGAGAGCGTAACTTTTTCTTTTGAATATTTTAATGATCTTTTCCCCAATTTAGGTTCATTTGACCTCCTGATTTATACAGACAAAGATTTGGTTGTACCTGAAAAATGGGAAGAATCGGGACCACAGTTCATTACCAATTCTGAGGAAGTCCGTCTTCGTTCATTCACTACCACAATCCACAAAGTAAATAGCATGGTGGCCTACAAAATTCCTGTCAATGACTGATGATGAGATGAGAAAAATGGAAAAAATTCTCAAATGTGGTTTTCCTGAAACCAGGTCAACTATGGTTGATGTTTTCATTGGTTAATTTCTAAATGGGAAAAACCCACATACATTAAGAAACTGTGCATAATTATTCCACTTTTAAAGTGCCTATTTGACTTATATAGGGCTATCATACTGAGGATACTGCACATTGTTCATGAGGAACCAGCACAATTCAATATTGTAATGGGAATTCCTTTGAAGGCAATGATTATAGATGGGAAATCTTTTGGTGTAAAGCTACTTTTCTGTAGTTACTCATTTTGTTTAAACGATTAAGCTGGATAGAGAGATTTGGATATAAAACAACAAGGAAAGTGAAAATTCAGAATCTTTTTTTTGATCCTGAAGGTAATGAAGTGTTGCTTTCTTGGGTCTTTTTGTCATTTTGTTGTATAGTTTCAATATTAAAAAATTCATAATTTGATTTTAATTTATATAACTGAAACCCAAAAGGCAATGAATGTTTATATTATTTAATTCCTGTAATACAGAATTCTTAAATTTGAAAAACAAATTTTAAATCAAGCTTTAAATGACAATGAAATAAAATCAAATCTGTTAGTGTTTAAATTTGTCTTAAAATGTTTTGATATCCTTATGGTATTAACAAGAAATGGTAGAATAAATTTGGTATAGCAAATAATTTCTTATGCCTACTAGGTTTTAGAGCCTACAGTCGCACAAAGTTGGATAGTTATGAGGTACTTTCAGTCTACTGGGTAAGTTTTTTATTATACTTTTTTCATACAATAAAGTAGATGTAAAATAAGCATATTTTAGACATACAAATCTCATTTGGTATTGGTTCATTTTACCAAATGTTGTCGTGTAGTACTTTTCTATACACATAGATACACTATAAGCCTAATTTTCCTGATGTAGTTAAACATATGACTTACTTTCCTTGCTTTCATTAATACTCTTCATCCTTACATTTTTCTACTTATATATTCTCTTTCAAAGTCATTTTAAGACAGACTTCTAAAAACTTTCATAATCCTTATTCTGAATCTTATTTTGTAATCATTTAAAACTATTAAAAATTGTTCTAAGCTCTTTATATTTGTTACCTTGTTTAACCTTCATTGCTAGGTACATGTACATAGCCTGTATCCACTTACGCAAAGTTAGATATTTAGCTTCTAGTAATGCATAGAGTACGCAAAGTGCCAAGATGAGTAAGATCTTTTTGAAACTTTGAATCTTTTATAGGAAGTGTTTTCTTTCAAATTTTTACTTTGAAAAGATATTTTGTGTGGTTTTTGGTTTTTGGTTTTTGGTTTTGTTTTTTTGAGTTGGGTTTTGCTATGTACAGTTGAGCCTGGCCTTGAACTTGCAGCAGTTCAAGAGTATATCCCTTGGTTTCCTCCTAAGGACCAGTATTACGCCATGTATTGCTCTTGCTTATTGGAAACAAAAACTGGCTATGGGAAGATCTCCCACAATAAAATATTAATGTCATAGAGAGTCAGAGGAAGGCTGAACACCTAAGAGTAAGGATGGCTTGCATTGTTCTCAGTGACCAATTTGCAGACCCTGAGCATCTTTCTGAAGAAATTGGATTAGTGATATTATTTAGCTTGATGATTTAAAGAAAATGACACTCAAAAGGTTCACAGTCTGACAGTTTGAGATGGAAGACTAAATTCTGCGAAATTATGTTTTTAAAAGTTGAGCACTTTGCTCACCCCTGTTGCCATTTGTATAACTGTTGGTTAGCATATTAACTCTTGTGAAGTTTCTGAGGCGCCATTATTTCACTATCCCTTATGGACCCATTGAGGAATACCCATTTTGCAGTTCAGTAAGGAGTCAAACTGTTGAGTTTCATGTGTAAAGCTAGATAGGAAAAGCTTTAGTCAGTGGCCCCAGTTGCCCTTTTCCCTCCCTCTTTGAGGCTCAGCTTAGAAAGAACACATTTAAGTCAGCACCCAAAAGAACTATGACAGGCTCTCATGCCTCTCATGCTGTGTTGAGCCCAGACCAGGTACTGAGGCACTCTGGTGGATCTCTAGGTCAGGCCTGATTGGGATTCGGTGTTGCTTATCAGGAGAAAGGAAATGTTCTAGTTCATCCAATCAAAGTGTAAAACAGTCTGCAAGGGACTAAGCAACGCCTGGATTTCAGGATCTTTCCAGTGTCTGCAATTAGAGAAGTCGAACCTCTGAGAATATAGTCAGCCAAAAAGTGTACATACAGATTAGGCAAAGAAAGGCTTGTATAAATATTTTAATACTAAATTTTTTGAGACATGAGATGAATATATTACCTTTGGCCCCTACAATTATGAGAGATGCTCAGAGCGGTGGACATTCAGTAGTTGTAGTACAGTGAACTGCTGCTTTGGTAATCTTGGACAAAGTGTCTGTTGAGATTGCCACACATACATTTTCAGTTTCATTTGTGAGTGCTGACCGTGTGATATACAATATCCTATAGGGTCCCTCATAAATGTAAATAGTAAAATATTTATACAAGTTTGTCTTTTCCTGAAGTATATATACCTTTTTTTCGTTGCAGACTGTATTTTAGGCAGAAGTTTACTAAAGTTTGTGTTTGTTGGCTTTTGCTGCATAGCAAAAAAGAATATCAACATTGTGCACTTCTTTTTTTAACTCATCCAAGTCCAGGCCAGCAGTGGCTATCCAGGACCATAGGTTAGTTGAAAAACACCACACTGATGCAGCATTCCACCAGTGCAGTCTGTGACCACACCAGAGCATCAGCAGTGAGCCCAGATAGTCGCTAAGTATCCACAGGGGAGTGAATACCTGAATCATGCTGTTCAAGGCCCTTATATAAAATGTTGTAGTATTTGCCTATAACACACACATATCCTTTCAGCCACTTTAAATTATCTCTAGGTTATTTACATCTGATAATCCACAAGAAAGTCTACCTGTTTGATACAGGTGCCAGTTTTTAAAATGTGCTCTGAAGTTGGTTCAACTCAAGGATGCCAAATTGTAACTGTGGAAGGTTAACTGTATTCTCCTGTGGCGACAGGAGACAAAGGTACCTGGATTTTGATGACAGAGATCTGGTGGACTAAGGCTGGAGCTGCAAATGGTCAGATCGTGCATAATTCAGGCTTTTCAGCACTACTGAGTCTTCTCTTACATTCACTTAAGTCAGTTATTACTACTTGAATCAGAGCCTCTGTGTCCGTGAATGAGCACTAAAAGTGGCTACAGACATTATGTCTGTGAATGACCATGCCTGGGTTGCAGCAACAAAACCTAGACGGCTGGGATTCGGCCCAAGAATTTTAGTTTTCAAGCCATATGCAGTGTTATTAGATCGCAGCGTGCTCTTTGTCACAAATACTCAAGCCCAACCCTAGCTCATAGCATTTTATTTTGTACCTTTTCAGCTCACAAAGTGTCCACTTGCACAGTATCTCACATTGGATGTCTCTCAATTTTCCTCCAGTTTCATTTTCTCTGCAGCACAACTGGCTCCTTTTAAGTACTCTGTAGACACCCCATAGATAATTGCACTCTAAAAGCTTGAGAAGGAAGATTCATTGACATGTGATCAATGAAAAGAATTATTACAGTGTAAAAGGACCATGAATTCTATTACTTTTACCATATAAACATAACATGTTGAATAATTATTTTTTATTATTGGAATGTACTGATTTCCTGTGTTCATTGACCTATGTATTTTCGAACATAGATTCAAAAATTACTAACCAAGATATCCTTCTAGACATTTTTGTCTTTCCTTTTCAGTTTTACTTAGTATATAAAACTTGTGAAATTTACATAAAAAATGAGAATAGCTAATACTACATTATAACTCCTGTATTTTCCACCAGATGTCACTAGAGCTGTTATATTGACATTAAAATTCTTTTTTAATCTCTAGTACTTACCTTTATTATTGGAACTTCTCTACAAAAATGTAAGTGCATAGAGGAAAAAACACCCATCTATATTGTATGCTAGGTACTTTACGTGAGTCACTTTACTTAATTCTCTTGGGTTAGTGCCAAGGTAGAATAATAATGTCACGGATTATAGAAAGTTAGCTTTGCAAAACTTGAGCATGGCTTAGTGGTTAAATTGTATTTCCACTTTTCTCAGATGGATAATTGTTGAATGACTGGCCAATGAGTGAGAGACACCAAGCACACGGGACTTAGTCCTCTACCCTTCTATATTCACTAATAGGTTGGTGTAAAAATTTTGAAGTCATGAAATATAATTTTCCAGCTGATCACAATTGTTCATTAAATGAACTTAATTATTTACAGTCTTTGGAGGATAAGTTTCAGTTTAATTTAAAAATAATTTATTACTCATTGAATTAAATTCATTTTATCCACATGTTGATTTTAATAAAAATATTAGGAACTATGGAATGGAGGAAACTGCTAAAGTCCTAATGTTATTCTTTATGTCTTCCAATATCAGATCCTCAGAAATTATTCTGTTCTTCATAATTGTGGCTTTGAAAGCAAACAGCATTCACTAATGCTTATTTTTTTTAAAATCTGGTTGGATGAACTACTTTATCTCTGTTAGAGTTGACAGTTCTGTTCCAGTCTGACAAAAACATTGTAGTCCTAGCAACAAGACTGTTACAAAAGGCCTGGAGAGAAATATGTCAGTGTTGACCCTCTGATTGCAAAAGTCAGTTTATGTTACCACATCACCTATTTTTGTCCTCTACTTCTGATCTGTTCTTAAACCAGCGAAAGTTTCATTTATACAATCTCCATTTTTATGTAGGTTTATCTACTGTTTCACTAGGTAACCTCATTTGCTCCAAGGATCTTACATCAGGTCAAAATCTTGTCTTGGGATTTTATCTTTGCTGAAAAAACTCCAAATATGACCTGGATAATTCACACTTCATTTCCATGTGAGGGAAAGATCTCAGACATCTTTAAAGATTGTCTAGCTATGGACATCCAGTGGGTGCATGGATGTAGATAATGAATGGCTTTCTGAAATGGCAGTTTCATGGACGAAGTCAAGAAACTGGTGGTCAGTGTGGCATAGTGGTTCACCTTTCTGACCCCATGTCTAAGGAGGCTGGCAGGATAATCAGCTAGCTCGCTACCTAGTGAGTTCAAGGCCAGACTGACTATGCACAATGAAACCCTGTTTAAAAAAAAAAAAAAAGGATCTAGTGGTTTTAAACATTGCTTAAAATAAATACTGTATATCTGAAAGTTCTTGGATTGTTTGTTATGTTCTCCATGGTCCCGGAGAGTCCATGGACCCTATTGAGGATATCCTGAGCTAGAAGATATAAGTCATAAATACATTCTAATATGAATA
>PVIC010034309.1:0-19662 GCA_004025085.1 Thryonomys swinderianus
AAAAGGAACAAGATCAAAAACCACATGGTCATATCAATACAGAAAAAGGTTTTGACAAAATCTAGCATCCTTTCATGTAAAACTTTGAAGAAAACAGGCATAGAAGGCACATATGTAATTATTATAAATGTTACTTATGACAGACCAAAAGCTAGAATCATACTAAATGGGGAAAAAAACTAAAACATTCACCTTAAAATTAGGAACAAGACAAAGATGTCTCTCATCACCTCTGCTATTCAACATAGTTCTTGAAATATTAGCCAGAGCAATCAGGCAAGATAAAGAAATAAAACGGACACACACACAAAATGAAAAATTCGGGGCTGGAGAGTTAGCTCAGTGGTTCTGGTGCCTGCCTTGCAAGCGCAAGGTACTGAGTTCGATCCCTGGTAACCACATACAATGCTGGGTGTGGTGACTCACGCCCACCAGCAATCAATACCACATACCACAGTGGCGGGTGTGGTGGCTCACGCCTGTAATCCCAGCACTCAGGAGACAGAGACAGGAGGATTGCTGAGTTCAAGTCTTGCCTGGGCTACATAGTGAACTCAGAGCCAGCCTGAACTACAAAGCGAGACCCTGTCTCAAAAAAAAACAAAACAGCCAGGTGTGGTGGCTCACACCTGTAATCCCAGCACTCGGGAGGCAGGGGCAGGAGGATTGCTGAGTTCCAGGCTTGCCTGGGCTACATAGTGGGTTGAGGGCCAGCCTGAACTACAAATCGAGACCCTGTCTCAAAAAAAAAAAAAAAAAAAAACTTAAGTTATAATTTGCCAATGACATGATACTCTAACAGAAGACTCTAAGAAATCCATGAAAATGCTTGTAGAATTAATAACTAATTTCAACAAAGTAGGAGGATACAAGATCAACACATAAAAACATTAACGTTTGCATGTACTAAGAATGAATGTGATGAGAAAGAAATTTGGAAAGCAATACCATTCACAATCAGTTCAAGAAAAGTTAAATATTTAGGAATTATCCTAATAAAGGAAATGAAAACATCTATAAAGAAAACTACAGTACCCTGAAGAAGGAGATTACAGAAAACATTAGACAATGAGGAGATGCCTCTTGCTCCTGGACATGCAGAAAACATATAGTCAGAATGCCCATATTCCCAAAACTTTACACAGATTTAATAAAGTCCTAATCAAAATACTTTTAAAGATCTAAAGAAAACAATTCTAACATTCATGTGAAACCAGAAGAGACCCTAAATAGAAAAAATAATTTCGAGCAATAAGAACAAAGCAGGAGGCATAGCAATACCAGACTTCAAGCTATATTTCAAAGCAATAGTTATAAAAATAGCATGGCAGGGTCAGAGATTTAGCTCAGGGATTCTGGCATCTTCCTAGTAAAAGCAAAGTCCTTGGTTTGACCTATAATCCCAGCACTTGGGAGGGAGAGGCAGGAAGATTGCTGAGTTCAAGGCTTGCCCCTGAGAGCTCAGGGCCAGCCTGAACTACAAAGCAAGACCCTGTCTAAAAAAAAAAAAAGCATGGTACTGGAACAAAAACAGATCTATAGATCAGTGGAACAAATTCGAGGATATAAAAATCCCTCCAAACATATTGAACTATTTGATCTTTGACAAATGATCCAAGAGAATATGTTGAGGAAAGGCAGACTGTTCAACAAGTGGTGCTGGGAAAACTGGTGATCTGTTTGTAGAAGAATGAAACTAGACCTTTACTTCTCACAATATACTAAACTAAAATCAAAATGGATCAAAGGTCTAAATATTAAAACAGAAATATTAAACTTGCTAAAAGACAAGATAGGTAAAACTCTTGACACAAATGTAAGAAATGATTTTCTGAAGAGAACTTCAGTTGCTCAAGAAATAACAGCAAGAATTCACAAATGAAATTGTATCAGACAAAACCTTCTATACAGCAAAAGATTCAGATCAGCAGCGTGCAGAGAAAATCTAAAAAATGAGAAAAAATTCTGCCAGATACTCCTCAGACAGAGGACTAATATCCCAAAGATAAAAATGAGAATCAAGATGTATCATGCACATGTATAAAACCTCAATGTTGAATGTGATCATAATGTATATATAAAATATATCAATAAAATCAATTTTTAAAAAGTTTTTAAAAGATTAAACCAGCTGGACGTGGTGGCTCACACCTGTAATCCCAGCACTCGGGAGGCAGAGACAGGAAGATTGCTGAGTTTGAGGCTTGCCTGGGCTCCGTAGTGAGCTCAGGGCCAGCCTGAACTACAAAGCGAGACCCTGTCTCAAAAAAAAAAAGATTAAACCAGCTAAAATTAAAAACTAGTTGAGAAATGAGCTAGAGTAACCAAACACTTCACAGAGAAAGAGATACAAATGGCTAACAAATATATGAAAATATGTTCAATATCTCTGGCCAATGAAAAATTAAAACAATGCTAAGATTTAATCTTACTCCAGAAAGAATGGCAATCATTAGGAAATAAAACAATAGAAAATGCTGCCATGGCTGTGGTGAAAAAGAACTTTGCTGCCTTGTTGGTGGAAATGCAAACTAGTACAATAATTATAAAAATCAGTATGGAGTTTTGTTAAAGAATTAAAATTAGAAATTCCATATGATCCAGCTATTCCTGTGCAAACTATCCTCCCCAAAGACCTTAAGTCATCATCCCACAGTGACACTAGCATACTGCTGAGTATACCAGCACAGCTTGTCACAGATAAACTCACAAAGTAGCCTGTAAACCTATGAACAGATGATTGGTTAAAGAAAATCTGTTACTTGTATATAAGGGACTACTACTCTGCTCTTAAAAAGGATAAGCTTGAGGCATTTGTATGAAACTAGATGCACCTGGAAAATATGACATTAAGTGAAGTAAATCAGGTACAGAAGCTTAACTGTCTTATGGTATCCTTCATTCGAATGAAACAAAATTCAAACAAAGAAAGTGTTGAAGGGTGAACACAAAGGAACAAAGGGACAGATCTCATCCAAAAGGGAAATAGTCTGAGGAGAAATGAGAAAAGGAGGAGAAATGAGAAAAACAAAGCTGTATCATGTACAGGAGCCAAGTAACTCCAATCGATGTAAACATTTTATGCCATCACCTGAGCTAAGACAAGTAATATTAACAAGTATGAAAAAGGTGATAGAGAACCTAGAAGGATGAGGGAGGGAAGGAAAAGGGAAGGATATTAGAAAAAAAGTCATAATATGTACATGTAAGCACTTCACAAGATGATTGTAAACTGCATGAATTGAAAACACATACAAATAAAGTTAAACTTTAAAAAAGAAAGATTTCCTAAATATTTGAATAAGACATTGAGCTAAAGCCTAGAAATGTAGCTGTATCTCAGAAAATGAAAAATAATACACTACTGTTAATTAATTACCTAGAAAAAACTACTTTCTGACAAAGCTTATGCATACTGAGGGGTAAAGGGTTGTAAAGAGGAATGGGAAAAAATGGGAATCAACATATACCATGTACAGATGCAAATTCTCATTGTTGAATGTTATCATAATCTATACTTAATATGTACCGATACATTCAATAAAGAAAAAAATCATTTTCTGTAAGAGATCACAATTTCAATTCAAATTTTTAAAAATTTAAAGTATTTAATAATAGCTTAACTACAAATTTATTTAAATTCTAACAAAATTTAATAGTATGATGTTTAAAACAATTTTCATCATATTGATATACATAGATCACCCAAAAACAAATATACAATAGTTACTTGCTAGCATATCTAAATAATAATAAAAATCAGGTATTTGATGGGGAAAATTATTGTATTTGGAATAAACAGAGTTTTTAAGTTTTTAAACACAGAAAATAAACAATATTTATTACTTAAAAATAGGTTCATTCTCTATTCTACTATTTTGGCATTACATAATTTTAAAGAATATTCAAAAGGAACACTTTTTCAGACCATTATTTGCATATTATGCAGACTTTTTAAATTTCATTTATATTCTAGATTTATGACTATGACATTTTCCTGCACTTTGAATTGCTAGAGAATTTTATTTCTCAAAATCTTAGGTGGTGGAAGATAAATGATTATCTTTAAGAAAAGCAATCAATATTGGAGAAAATTGCAAAAGTGCTTGGACAGTGGCAGAAGATAAACATGAGACAGTGCATAAAAACAGAAAAGAAAGCACTGGCAACAGGCCATACAGTGAAAAGTGCTAATGAGAGGGAAAAATGCATAAAAATATGTTAAGAAGAACTGATCTGTTATATTTTCTTAAATACCCTTATTTTCCTGATTTGAGGAAAAATATTTAGTTGGTAAGTACTTTGTTCCCATTAAAATTTGATGCCTTTCCCCTACAGGGAAACATTTTTTTTTTTAAATTTAAAGTGTGTGAGGACATACAATAAAATATAAAAGCTGGACTTTAGCATAGCAGTTCCCAATCTTTATGAAACCTGAAGCAAGTTTCATAGAAAACAATTTTTCTGCAGGTGGGATAGGAATGGAAGTGATTTTGAGATGACTGAAATAAGCAACCAATGTAGACCCTCACAGTGGAAATTCTCAGTAGATTTCACCTTTCTATGGGAATCTAATGCCTGTAAGTAGAGCTGACAGGATGCAGAGCTCAGGCTGTAAAGAAAGAAACAGGAAATGGATGTAAACACAGATGAAGCTTCCAGATCACTGGCCACTCCTGCTGTGTAAAGCGGCTCACTAACCAGTAACTGGCCCATGACTCAAGAAATGGGGACCAGTCTTCCAAGGGTCCCATAAATGGACAGATGGTTCCATATCACTGAAGTCAGAAGAATTACATATACCAAAGTCCCACTAATTTGGAGTATAAAAGAACCACTAACATTCTATGTTAATTATTTATTATATAATAAATTATAATTTATTATAAATGATTTTTTATGAAGGTAGCAAACCAATTTACAGTTGAGAAGCATGCAACAACGTTTAAAAAAATTTTAGGTTCAGTCCTGCTGCATATTTTGATAAGAGCCAAAATCACTCATAAAATTGCATTAAACTGAGACAGAGCTGAAGCATAAAAGATGAATTCTTGTGCACATGAAGGGGCTAAGAGGAGATGGCCAGAAATGCTGAACCCTGATTGGACACCTCTCTCTAGCAAACTGCTCAGGCTTCCTAAATGGTAGTTCAGGGCTCCAAGAGAATAGAATTGGAAGCTTTGAGTCTTACAAACAAGTCTTGTTACCACCCACTGAGGTCATACATTCAGATTCTTTTGCTTGGTGTTGACTAAACCAAAACACAGCAGTAATTTTTGTAAAAAAAGAAATAAGATTTAAACAAAATTAGCTCTAAGGAAAAGGACAGGCCCAGTTGCTTCGAATCATCATCACCCTGGTACAAATGGGCAAAGGTCTCCTACAGTGAAGAAGAGAAGGAAACAGAAACACAGGAGTATGTAGATCTTCACACTTGCTGTATCACTTCCAGCCATAGTCATCTCACTCTTCCCTTTCTTGTAGAATCCCGTTTCTTGGGTCCAGATACTCTGATGTTTCTTTAGGGCCGAAAAAGAGTGTTATATGCTCAGAAAAAAAAAAGTTTAGAGAGATTGCTTATCTCTAAATCTAATTTTTAGATATTCGATTTGAGATGCCTGGTTGTAGTCTCAGAAGTGGCACAATATCACTTCTTCTCTATTATTTAGGTGGGAACCAATACTAAAGCAAGCCGTGATTCCTTATGAGTAGTACAATTAGAAAATCTTTCCAGCTGTTGAGGGATCCACTCCCTTCTCTTCATTTAACTTAAACATAACACTTCCCTAATAATTATTTCTGTGTAAGCTTAGGATATCACAATATCTGAAGGGGCAGATCATTGGCATCTGTGAGAGATGGAATGGGAAGCACCTGGAGTTAGAGGTGTGTGGCCCTTAAATACAGGAAGCCTGAGTTACCTGAGTTACTCTTCCTCCTTCTCCTTGGGACCAGAACAGACAGGAGCCTGAGAGCCCCACTCCTGAGTGAATCTGCTCTCACACAGTCAACACCAGCACCAACTCTTTCACAAAACTTCACCACCACCAGCAGCTTCACCTATGACAAGGTGCTCCTCTTCCTCCTCCTTATTTCCTCTGGCTTTCTGCCTCTGCCTGCTGCTGCCATCCTATGACATTCAATCAATGTGGCAATTTACTAATTGGTATAAGGACTATGGTTGGAAATTCTTTCCCTGTTGTACACAAGAACCTGAACTATTTTTGACCCATTGAACCATAACAAGAGGGAGAGTAATAATAACCATTTTTTTTGAGACAGGGTCTTGCTTGGTAGTTCAGGCTGGCTCTGAGCTCACTATGTAGCCTAGGCAAGCTTTGAATTCAGCAATCCTCCTGTCTCTGCCTCCCGAGGGCTGGGATTACAGGCATGAGCCACCATGTCCGGCACTGTGGTATGTGGTATTAATTGTTGGTGGGCGTGAGTCTCCATGCCCAGCATTTTATGTGGTTTCTGGGGATCGAACTCAGGACCTTGTGCTTGGGAGGCAGGCACCGGAACCACTGAGCTAACCCTCTGGCCCAATAATAACCATTTTTGAAAATAACAACACAGCTCTCCCACTGGCCACCTATGAAAACTATACCAAATTCCTCACAGTCCCCTCAAACCTCTGAATTATGTCACCCATCTCAAAGTAACTCAAGATCTGACTGAAATTTAGATGTAGACAAGATTTGGCTGAGTTTCTCCTCTTGATCTAGAAACTCATGGATTAAAAAGACAAGTTACTACTAGACTTAATTACCAAATTTAGTAGGGTTGCTGGATATAAGGTCAATGCTCAAAAATCAACAGCCTTTGTCTACATAAACAACAGACTCACTAAAAGAGAAATTGGAGAGTCAATCCTTTTCACAATAACACCCAGAAAAATGAAATATCTAGGAATCAATCTAACAAAGGAGGTGAAAGACCTCTACTCTGAAAACTATAGGACTCTGAAAAATGAGATAGAAAAGCATACCAGAAAGTGGAAAGACATCCCTTTTTCCTGGGTAGGGAGAACCAACATCATCAAAATGGCTATACTCCCACAACTACTATATAGACTCAATGCAATTCCAATTGAAATTCCAACACTGTACTTCACGGAGCTAGAGAAAATCATCCAGAAACTCATCTGGAACCACAAGAGACCTAGAATAGAAAAAACAATTCTAAGCAATCACGACATGGCAGGGGGTATTACAATCCCCAACTTAAAACTCTACTATAAAGCCACTGTGATAAAAACCACATGGTACTGGCAAAGCAACATACCCAAGGACGAGTGGAATAGATTAGAAGATCCAGACACAACCCCAAATACACTAAGCCACCTTATCTTTGACAAAGGAGCCAAATAACCCCAATGGAGGAAAGACAGCCTCTTTAACAAATGTTGCTGGAAAAATTGGTCTTTAAGCTGCCAAAAACTAAAGCTAGACCTAGCTCTTTTACCATGCACAAAACTAAATTCACAATGGATTTAAGACTTAAACATTAAAACAGAAATAATAAACCTGCTAGAAAACAGGTTAGGTAAAACTCTTGGAGACATTGGCTTAGGCAGAGACTTCATGAATAAAACCTCTATAGCACAAGAACTAGCAGAAAGAATCAACAAATGGGATCTCATCCTACTAAAAAGCTTCTCCACAACAAAGGAAATCACTGGCACCACTAAAGGATAACCAACAACATGGGAAAAAATCTTTACTAGCTGTTTGTCAGACAAAGAGCTATTATCTACAATATGCAATCAAACAAATCAGTCTCCCCAAGTTGAAAGACCCAATTCAAAAATTGGCATCTGAAATAAACAGACACTTCTCAGCAGCAGAAGTCAAAGCAGCCAAGAAGCATATGAAGAAATGTTCAACATCACTGGTCATTCGAGAGATGCAAATGAAAACAACACTGAGATTCCATCTCACTCCACGAAGAATGGCCGCTATTACAAAATCAACCAACAATAAATGCTGGCGAGGCTGTGGGGAGAAAGGAACCCTTCTCCAGTGCTGGTGGGATTGCAGACTTGTGCAACCATTGTGGAGATCTGTGTGGCGATTCCTCAGAAAACTCGGACTAGAGGGCCCATTTGACCCTGCTATCCCCCTGCTAGGAATATACCCAAAGGAATTTTTAAAAATCACATTGGAAAGACGGATGTACACCCTTGTTCATAGCAGCTCAGCTCATGATAGCTCAATCTTGGAAACAACCCAAGTGCCCATCAAGTGGAGACTAGATAAAGAAGATATGGTTGCTTTAAAATGGAGTATTACTCTGCCATAAAGAATGACAGGATTGATTCATTTATGTGCAAATGGATACACTTGGAGGACACACTAATAAGTGAAATAGATAGATCACAGATATGCAAATACCAGATCTTTTCTTTGATATAAGCACCTGTAGAGGTAAAGGAGCTCTAGAATGTATGATAATTTTTGTAGAATGGGAAATATCCAAGAGGAATTTGGTGTGGGAACAGAATGAAGGGAAGAAATAAATATGATTCAGAAAAAAATAAAAGAGCATGTATATAGGGGGTGGAGAGGGGGTGGGTGGACAGGGATATGGGTAAAAATGAGAATTGACCTGTGTCACATATTGGTACAAATTCCCCAATGTTGTCTGTGATTGTGAGCTGTGTATATAATGTACCAATTAGGTTTACTGAATAATGAAAAAAAAAGGCAAATTATCTGTCTCCAAAAATAGCCACTGTCATTCAAAAGGGGAGAAATAGATAAAATTTACTAAGCCACAAGCATGAAATGCAGCCAGGAAAATCTTGTCAGTTCTCAGGAGCATGTTGTTAGCTCTCTAGGAGCTAGCAAGAGTTTTTCTTTTTATGTATATTTCAATTATGTTATCTGCAAGTTGTCTGAAAATTTTTTATTCTCCACAGCTCTTCAATATTAATAAAAAATACTGGTCTCTGAGGCTAGATAAATAAGACTACATATTCCAGTCCAGTTTGCTGAAAGACACAAGTAGGAATTAGTGTCAGACAGAAAAATACCTGAGTGACAAAACAGAAATTAATTTTCATAGTAAGCATATGGAAGAGCTGTAGCAAATAAGAGGGCACAAAAACTAACACCAAACCCAGGGATCTCATTTCCAAAATGAGGCTGACTTTTTTTTTTTACTTAAAGGGAACAAAATGACTTACTTATCTAGCCCAGCAGTTGGCTGATATTTTCTTTTCCGAAAACTTGAAGTCATACATTGAGTAACAAAGTATGAGGTTTATGAGGTACATCTGTCTGTCAAGCACTGAGAGCTAAGGTCCGTGGGAATAAAAGATAACACCCTTGAGCTCAAGGACAGAGAGCAAGTTAATGTTTCTTCAGATCTGAGCAAGGAGTGTATAAGGGTTTGCTACTAGGAGGGTCAATAGGCACAACCACCTCATGGATAATTCTGAAATATTGTACTAAGTGATATTCTCCATATGACTTGCTTACTGATGAAATGGGTGTGGCATTGAGACTGGCAGGGAACCAGCCAAGAATTTATTAATGACAGGAAACAGCCTTCCATGAAGGTAGAAATTAAGTCCCTTGAGATATATGATTACCACAGTGGAGTTGACAGCCCATCCCACAGTGCCATCACACCACAATTGAGGATCATCTCCAAGCAGAGAAACAGGCATGATCAACCTGGGTTGGTCAGGTCGCTGGCAAATATGGAAAGGTTGCCAGAGGTTTGAATGACAGAGAGGCCCTGAGTAGGAAGAATGTATCTCTTCTAATTACTTTTATATTAGGAAGGAAACTTGGAAAACTAAATTTTCAGAGGGAGGGTAAAGCAAACTGACCAATTCACTCCTTCAAGATTCACAATAATTGAGTCATAGTAAAATAACTCACTATAATAAGTGTTTAGAATTGAATAAGATGCCCTAGTATTAAAAATTAATCTAACATGTTTACCCCCAATATTGAGATTTACCTGAGGCTCTTGCAAGTGATGGGGATATCCTTGAGTGTCAGTCTCCTAAGCCAACTTGGGCACCATCATTCACACTCTGGGCATTCTTTCCTGGCCACCATGTTGGTGGGTGGCCTTATTCCAGTTTGGGTCACTATATGGGTACAGATAGGCTCAGCAAGGACTCTGACAGTTATGCACACTCCTGTGGCCAGTACCCTGGTCACTTACACATATAGCATTCGGGCTTGTTTCCACCACTTTTTGGGTTACCTCAGTTCCCCTTGGTGCTTTATGCTGAACCTTAACTCGTATGGCTAGCATCATTTTAGCCTGTCCTTTTTCCTTACTCACCTCCCACTTGTTCTTTACTTCATCCCTGGTTGTTAATGACTACATAAGCTAAAATGACCAACTTAATTAACCAAGCTTGGGCGCCTCATCAGAGTTTCTGGAGTTTCCTCCTAATATCTAGAGTTGCCTGGCTAATAAAATAACTCTGGATAATGTAGCCCTCTCTAGATTTGAGGTTTAAATTAGTATATATAAAGAGTGAGTCTTCATGTCAGTACTAGAAAACAACTGGGTATTCCCCAGAGTCCTGACAGACAGTCCAAAGCTTATCATAATTTACTGGCTTGGGCAGTAAACTAAGATACCCTGTAGGTATAATTTTAATTGGGTTTATCTACCCTGAATGTTATAATATTTGGTTTTCTAATCAACATAAGAGTAGAGGACATACAAGAAGCCTGGACACAGTGCCATCAGTACCCACAATGGTAACTGAACCTAAGATTACCTGCCTTGAATATGAGGAAAGGTAGACTGGGTGGGTGGCCTCAGTATCAATTAAAAATGTTATAGTCATACAAGGTTTACCCTGAGTTTGGCAGCTCTGATGGCCCAGGAGGTGTCCAAGGCCTCTAGAGTGTGTCAATTATCTAAGGCCCAACCAATCAGGTCCTTGAGGGTGTCTGGTCTGGCAGGTGGCAGAAGGAAGGAACCCTTGGGGCAGGTTCTGCTTTGGCAGGGCAGTCTGACATCCAGTGAGGACCTCTCCATATAAGACATGGCTCAGGATGGAGTCATGGGTTTGGGGCACTGTTTGGCCTAGTGGCCTATCTGGTGGCACTTAAAGCAGGGTTCCAGGGGAATGTACTGCATTTTTATGTTCCTATATGTTTGCCCTTGATTGGCTTACAGCTTTTGTGATAGATTTCTCAGAGTGGATGCAAGAAATTCTAAGTCAGAAATACACTGTTGAAGTGTGACCTCATCTTAGTTATTGAAAATCTTAAATGTTTGTTTTATCTATTACTGTTGGAGATTTGAAGGCCAAATTTGAGTTTTTAGAGCTTTCTGCCAATGTCTAGGCAGGTTGAATATGAAGTATATCTTAAAAATAAGATCCCTTTCTGGACTCTCAGGGTCTAGAGCAGCACACTTTATGAGAGTGGAAGTTAATACATTAACTGTTGCTTCTCTCACCATGTTTTGGACCCAGCTCATTATGGACTGAAACCTATATGAATTCTAAAGCAAATAAACCTTCCCTTTTTAACTTTGATTTTTGGACATTTTGTCCTAGCAATAAGAAAATGTAACTAACATAAATTTGATACCAGACAGGGGTGCAGTCATTTCTGTGAAACTACCTGGCTATGTAGCTTAAAAGCTTTTGAAACTGGTTTGTGGGAAAGGGAAGAGTTAAGAAAGATTTGGAGGTGCCAGCTGAAGAAGCAGAGCTGTTCTGAATGGAAAACTGGTCAGAGATCAAAAGATCAGAAGCCTAGTAAAGACTAGGCTCATGAGGTTTCTGTTGGGAAGGACTGCACTGGCTGCTGGACTCTAGACTATGTGTGTGATGTGTTGGCAGAAAGTTTGTCTGAAATTTCTTCATGTTCATAGACTTTGCCAGTGCCTGAGAATAAGGGCAGGAAGTAATTAATCTCACAGAAAAAATTTCAAGGCAGTTCAACAAAGAGGCTATGGCATGGCTGTTGTTGGGGTCTTTTAGTTAGATTTATATTGAAAATCAAGAATACAGATAGCAGCAGAATGACATAAAATATTTTTAGTTTGGCCGCAAAGTGAAGTTGTGGCCTACAAAGATAGAGCAGAAGAGATCTTGGTTGTTTAGAAGAAATATGAGGATAGAAAAGATGGCCTCAGGTCATCACAAGAAGCACCATTAAAAATCAAACACACAGAAAATCATTGTGAAATTACAGATTTGAATTGTATATATTTTTCTCTCCTTAATTTCCATTTTCAAAACTAGGGACATTCTAGCTACTAAAGCTGGAGGTAGAATGAGAGAGATTGAAGAAAATCAGAAGCTCTTCTCCCATTAAAAATTTCCAGCCCTAAGTAAGTCTGAGTTGAATTAGTGATGAAACATTGAACTAAATGAGAATTTGGAGTTTTACTATTGTACTAGACTAACTTTTATGATAACTAAGAAAACAACAGCTAAAGCTATGGAGCATGTTTAATAAACAAAAACTAAGAGAGGTTCATTCAGTTACAGAAGAAGGATGTATTTAATTTACTTTGTGATATTCTATCTTGGGTGTTTTATTAAAGAGCTTTAGACTCATCACTAACCAAATATATATAAATATATCTGAAAGGGAAATATCTGGCTCTATTTATAGTTTTTTTCTTTTTCTTTCTTTTGAGACAGGGTCTTGCTTTGTAGTTCAGGCTGGCCCTGAGCTCACTATGTAGCCCAGGCAAACCTCGAACTCAGCAATCCTACTGTCTCTGCCTCCCAATGCTGGGATTACAGGCGTGAGCCACTAAACCCGGCACTGTGGTATGCGGTAATGATTGCTGGTGGGCATGAGTCACCATGCCCAGCATTGTATATAGTTACTGAGGATCAAACTCAGGTAACTTGTGCTTGAGAGACAGGTGCCAGAACCACTGAGCTAAATCTCCGACTCCCCTAGTTATAGTTTTTTGAGGAAGCTCCATACTGATTCCCATCAGTACAGCTTCACTAGCTTACATCCCCAACAGTAGTGAAGCAGTGTTCATTTTCCCTGAAGACTGTTTTATTATTTAATTTCTTAATGATGGACATTCTTTCTTGGGTAAAATAGAATCTCAGTGTCATTTTAATTTGCATTTCTCTACTGGCCAGTTATATTAAATTCCATATATTTATTGGTCATGTTTTACTTCTTCTAAAAAGCTTCTACTCATTTTTCTTGCCTGTTTGACTGAATCTTTTATTTTAGGGGCTAATTATTTTTTTAGTTCCTCATAGGTTTTAGGTATGAGTCCTCTGTCCAAAGAACCATGACACCATTTTCCCAATTATGTAGTTTATCTTTTTACTCTGTTGGTTGTTTCTTTTCCTGTGCAGAAGTTTCCTCAAAGAATTAAAGATATCATAGTACAAAGATCCATATATATTCATGTGTTTAGCAGTATAAGTCAATGTAGCTAAATCTTGGAGGTAATCTATATGTTCATTAACAGATGAAAGAATAAAGAAACTGATGTTTAATGCCAGTGAGTAGTACTCTCCATTAAAAAAGATAGACCTGATTCATTTGTAGGAAAATAGAAACAATTGATTCCATAATGCTAGGTGAAATAAATCACAAATTTATATATCACATTATTGTTTATGTGAGAAACCTAGACTAAAAATAATGAGCAAATTAAAAGATATATAATGGAAACCAGGGATATATATCATTCTCAGTGATGAGGAAAATCAAATGATAGAGGAAAAAAGAAACAGGAGAGAGATAAATTATGAGAAAAAAGAATAGAGATGTAGCATGTACATTTGTCAATTTCCCATAAGGAATGTAAACATTATATACTGCAAACATCCACCCCAAAGAAAGGAAGAGGATCAGAGGATGCATGGAGTGGGCTAAGAGCTAAGAGAAAGGGGATACAAAAGGAAACTAACATGAGTTATATATGTGTACAAACTTCCCACAAGAGTGTAAACATGTACTACACACACGTACTAATAAAGTAATAAAAAAGACTTTAAATACTGAAAAACTTCAAATACTGTATACAAAAATATAAGATATGAAAAACCCAGTGCTGGAGATTTAGATCAGTGGTTCTGGTGGTTCTAGTGCCTATCTAGCAAGCCCAAGTCCTGGTTTCATCCCTGGTAACCACATACAACAATACCAGGTGTGGTGACTCATACCCACCAGTAATCAGTACCACACACCACAGTGCTGGGCGTGTTAGCTCATGCCTGTAATCCCAACACTCAGGAGGCAGAAGCAGGAGGATTGCTGAGTTCAAGCCTTGGCTGGGCTACCTAGTGATTTCAGGGCCAGCCTGAACTTCAAAGTGAGAACTTGTTAAAAAAAGAATTAAAGACTAGACTTTAAAAATGTTTATGACCACCTAATAATAATTTTGAGCTGTATTCACTAAACATTGGAAAATTTCATTTTAAAAAATTCAAAATTTTTCATGCTGTTAATTACATTTTAAAAGTTTAGTTTCAAATTCTTCAAAAGATCTTTCAAATTTGATAATCTCCTTTTTCATATTCTCAAAAACAAAAAATTAAGACTGTAAAATCTACTTAATACTTTTAAGTGATGCAAAAATTAAGGTGCATAGGTAGCCATATTGATATTTAGATAACATATAATAATTATTGCTCCTTTGCTTATAAACTACCAGGTTAACAAAATATAAAGAAAATTTTACTACACTGGAAAATTAGTACCACAGATTTTTTATTGTGTGAAATAACATTTTATTAATGATAAATATCTGTATATGACAAATGCACAAGTAGATGTATATCATTGATCCATTCTTCCATTTATTAAAGTAATAACAATAAGCCAGGCTTAGAGAAAGTGTCCCTTTTTATTTATATATGTGAGAGAGGGGTATATATATATATATATATATATATATATATATATATTACTTCATGTAGAACAATAATGATAGCCTTTGGTTTTACACATAAAGAAATTAAGAGAATCTCAAAGAAAAAATGTTACTCTCATGGTATTTATTAGCACAGAAACAGTCATAACTTGGTTCTCTTATACAATATCCTGTGAGACATGTATCAGTTAAATTTATTTAAACTTGGTCTTGTTGCTTTTGAATAAGGATACCTATCAAAGAAAAGCTTAAATTATTTTTATTTTCAAAGGATATTCAGTTAAGCATCCAAAATGAATTTCAAGCCAGTCCCATGCAATACACCCATTTTACCTAGAGTCAGGCCATTGGGAGACTCACCAACTCCAACATCTCAGAACCATCAAGGAGATAGTGTAGCTATTTACCCATTAGTAGCAGATTTATATACCTTTTTATCTCAGATCCCAGGAGAAACTAAATAATCCCTTGTCCTTGATCGCAAGGATGCCTTCTTTCTTATTTCCTATTTCTCTGGATCCTAACTCCCAATATTTGTCTGCTATTGAATGGGAAGACCCCTTTCAACAGGATGTCACCAACATAACACTTGAACTCTCTTGCCTCATGTTTTAGAAACAGTCCATACCAACTCACATGGACTTTAGCTCAGGAATTTAGAGACATAAAGTTTAGAAAGTAAGGTCTTGTGACACTATGTAAATAACCTCATTTGTATACCTACTAAGAAGTTAGGTGACAAAAACACTATTGACTGTCATTTTCTAGCAAAAGAGAGTTACATAGACTCCCTACATAAGGCCTACATTTCTCTACAACATGTAACATATTTGGGATACATTTTAACACCAGGACAAAGACAGCTGTGGCCAAGAATTGATGTAATTTCCTGTGTGGCCTCTCCTGAGTCTAAGCAACAGATAAAGACTTTCTTAGGAATGACAGGCTTCTGCCACATACAGATACTCCATTTTGGAGTAGAAGTAGAACTGCCCTATGGGAGAGAAACAGAATGCTTAAAATAGACAATCACCATTTAAGAGATGTGTAAAACCTTAAACAGGCTTTTGAAAAATAAACCTCGGCTTAATAATTTTATATCTAACTAAATCTTCTTTCTTCTAGCTGAAATAAAAGGAATAGCCACACGAGTGTTAACAGCATCTGGGCCAGTAAACCAACCTGCTACCTGCTTTGCCAAGTGACTACATGGAGTGATGTAGGGCTGTCCTAGTTGCCTGTGAGCAATAGCCACTATGGCACTCTTCCTTAAGAATCCTCTGAGACAGTCTTGGACAAAAGCTCATAGTTCTAACTACACAGCAGGGTTAGTCTTTGTGAGAACTCAAGAGACAGTGGTGAATGACAAAAGAAAGGCTCATTAAATATCAGGTCATTCTTATTAAAAAGCCAGGTGTTTTTTTTTCAGTCTTATACCATTTTAAATGCAGTCAACACCTTCCACCTAACCAACAGATAGACTACGAATGGGAACAAACCATCACCTAAAATTATGCCAGCCACCCGCATTTTAGTGACCAACCACTAACAAGGAGGTTAGCATGTAGTTCACTGATGGTTTCAGTTTCATAAAGGATGGTGTTAGGAGTGCATTCTATGTCACACTCAGCCCTACCTAAGTCACTGAAATAGGAAGACTTCACCCTGGAAGTTCTGCCCAAAAGGCAGAAATTATTGCCCTCACTGGGACTCTCCAAGTAGCTTAGGGCATGAGAGTTAATATGTAGACTGTCACCAAATATACTTTTTTGTGAATGCAGCCATCTGGAAAATAAAGAGGATTTTTTGTCTAGTTGATAGTCTCCAACCAAATATGTAACTGAGATCCTCAACTTTCTCAAAACAATAAATCTCAGGGGTGTAGCAATTTGTCACTGCTAGGTACATCAAGTCTCTTTGCACTTGCTCTCTCAGGACAATTCTAAAGAAAATCTAATTCCCAAACATGCCACCCTTCAATAGCCATCAATAGTTTTATCCATGGTACCATTCCAGGATCTTAATTTAAACCCAGGATATTTCACAAAAGAATTTCAAATGATTCTTAATAAGGGAGCAACTCAAAAGGCCCAGTGGTGGTATGTGGGACAGACTGTTCTTGCCACAATGAGTGCAGTGGAAATTAATGAATATGAAGCCTTCTACCTAGGGTTACATACCATTACTGTTATGGCAAATAGGCTCTTTGTAGGGCCTAGAATTACTACTGAATATTTCTACTACATAGACATACTTGTCTATGTTTACCACAATCCACAGACTCATCCTCCTCCATTTCTTGAGTCTGTACAAAGGTGTAAGTCTAACCCTGGCAAACAGATTTCATCCATATGCCTATATGTAAGCTGTGCCCACACCTTGTGGTGTGCACTGATGCTTTTACTGGACAGTTAGAGGCTTTCCTTACCAGATCAGAATAGGCCTTGGAA
Source organism: Thryonomys swinderianus (assembly GCA_004025085.1). Taxonomy (NCBI): domain Eukaryota; kingdom Metazoa; phylum Chordata; class Mammalia; order Rodentia; family Thryonomyidae; genus Thryonomys; species Thryonomys swinderianus. The sequence continues at coordinate 17,304 of PVIC010034309.1, forward strand.
GTGGTAAAATCCTCCTGAAAGAAGTGGTTCCTAATTTTGGACTGGCTGGGCCTGTCCAGAGCAATAACAGATTCCCTTTTACATCCCAAATAATACAGAGAATCACCAAAGGACTGGGGATTAAATGCCATACCTCACTGTGTGGATACCTCATTCATCAGAAAAATCAAAAGTACCCATTAGACTCTCAAACAAAAGTTTAGCCCCGTTGTGTTAAGAAAACCATGATAACTCCCTAATGAAGCTTTGGGTGACTCCCAAGTCCAAACATAATCTCAACTCATTTGAGATACTTTATGGGAGAACCTTTTATCTATCTGTTTATCTATCTATCTATCACCTATCTATCTATCATCTATTTTTTGAGATGAGGTTGCAAAAAGGGAGAAATTTCTTGAGATCTTACTTAGTGACACAAAAATTTCTCAGCTCATGGGCCAAGTTTTTAGCTCAATGGTTCTGGTGCCTACCTAGCAAGCTCAAGTTCTTGAGTTCAATCCCCGGTAACCACATACAACAATACCAGGCATGGTGACTCGTGCCCACCAGCAATCAGGACCACACACCACAATGCCGAGCGTGGTAGCTCATGACTGTTATTCTAGCACTTGGGAGGCAGAGGCAGGAGGATTGCTGTGAGTTTGAGGTTAGCCTGGGCTACATAGTGAGTTCAGGGCCAGTATGAACTAAGCTAGACTCTGGCTCAAAAAAAAAATCAAAACAACAAAAAAAAATTCCCAGCTCCCACAAAATGTCACATATCTAGGAACTTTCCAACAGACCTTGCAGGAATAAGGAAGTAAGATTCTTCCTTTCCTAGGGACTAACAATAATTGTCAGCCTGGCATCTGCCCTGGTTACCAGGTACTAATCAACATCAAGAACCAGGATGGATTTTAGGACTAACTCACTCCCAAATGTGAAGGCTTTTATCCAACCCTATTAGCAACTTCTTCTTTCATTAAGGTACAGAGAATAGGCAGATTCACATATCTAGGGCAAAACCCAAGACACTTGAGATATTTGAAATGAAAAGGAGGGACCACTAACCTTGTATGTCCATGAACTTCAAGCTTCTTTTTACAAAATACCATCCAATCTGCTGAACCAGATAAGTACAATATTTTGTTTCCTGTAAGAAAACTGTGTGATTAGTCTTAGTACTTTCTTGTTTACCACACTTAAAGTCTTTCCCCTAAATTATGAAATGTCTCTTTTGGAACTTTTTAATTTTCTTTGGGATCATCCCATGTGGTTCAGAAACAGTTGTTAATAGAGACAATAAAAAGTCATTACTTATATAAAAACATAATCACATCTTTATCTGATGGTCAATAACTAAGAACTTGACACCCGAGTTAAATTTTTCCAGGGTACTGCTGTCTTTCAAGATCAAATAGACTCATTAGCAGTGGTGCTCATAAAACATTTTATGGGCTAGATCCTCTAGGCACTGAAGCAGAAGGATTATGTTTGTCTCTAAAGGAATAATGTAGTTCCTATGTCATTCAGGCTGAAATAATGAGAGATACACTACAGAAACTGGCTGATAGTGTTTCTAAGATCTGTAAAGAATTATCTGGCTTATGGATGTCCTGGCTAAATACCTGGAATTGGGGATTTTGCTTAATGTCATGAATGTGACCTTTAATGTTTCTCATAAATTTAGTATTTAGATCTTACAAACTTGATCCTTTAAATTTTGTTTTTTTATTGAGAGCTGTTAAACTACTAGTGATGGCTCTGTCCCAAAATTATAACATGCTTCTACATTCTAATATTTGACTTTAACATGGAAATCTCAAATATTCCTTTAAAAATTGCTCATTACAGAAGACAATGAATTAGTAACTCTTAAGGGAAAGTGTGCTAGAGAAAAGGGAATAGCCCTAGGATTCCAAGCACTGACTATGGAAATTATCAGAAGAGAGTTTGGCAGTAGACTAGATAAATTAATCCACACCATCTTGTCCACTCCAAATACTAGAGGAGTGTCTCCTTACATTGAGCATTCAAGGAAAATGGGACTACTTGTTTATGCTTAAAATATGTAAATAGAGTCTTTCCTGCAAAACTTGAGGTCCTTGGATTATTAAAGGATCTTTATTAAGAGATTACATATCTGTAAAACACTATAATCTAAAAATCTATATTTTATGATTTTTTTTTTTTTTTTTTTTTTTTTTTTTTTTTTTTTTTTTTTTTTTTTTTTTTTTTTTTTTTGCTTTTTGGAGACAGGGTCTTGCTTTGTAGTTCAGGCTGGCCCTGAGCTCACTATGGTGCCCAGGCAAGCCGCCGCGAACTCAGCAATCCTCTTGCCTCTGCCTCCCGAGTGCTGGGATTACAGGCGTGAGCCACC